>JAJQOW010001513.1:0-45007 GCA_037975125.1 Latrodectus hesperus
TCATTTAAATTTTTATATTAGAAAGCATTGGTAATAATAAATTTTGATTCAATTATTTTGAAATTAAAATTTCTCCAAAATTTTCCATTACACGACTTAATTGTTAATTTCGTATACAGCGAATGTTTTTGTGTCCGTTTATCATGTCCACGTATATTTTGATGAAAATGAATGTTCTGACTAAAATATATCCGATTATATAATTTGATTTCCATACCAGATACTTCCCAACTTTAAGATGAAAATTACGTGTTTTCATCCTCAATTTATTTGTGACGACAATAAAAAAATACATTAATTCAATAATTTAAGTAAAGGAATAATGTCTACTTACTAAAAACTTCAGAAATTATTGAAAAATTATCTAAATAATGCTTCAGCAACCAATTTCACCATTAAAACAGAAATTTATGCTAAACAAATTTTCTCATTTAAATTCGAAAAGTTGTATTTTTGTTTTGAATAATACTTTGACATAAGCCATTCAATTTTATTAAAAATATTGTTTAAAATGTTTGCGGAATAATGGCACTATGAACACCCCTAGTTAGGTGCTTATTGATGGTAAATACAACACTGGCATTGCTACTAAAAATTCTAGCAAAATAATAGCTGACATTTCTCTAACAATAAAAGATACAAAACTTGTCACTACAAAATTCCTTTTTATTCTTTGGTAAGTTATTTTAGATTAATAAAATAATAAATTTGAAATAAACATTTCACAATCTCATTGAAAACAAAACTTCACTCCATATATCAAGAAAATTCTTAAGAATCTTTATGTATAAAACATACCTATTTCCTCCCAAGCTACATTTATTTTCTTACTGTAACCTATTGTGTTCAATTGACAGTGTTCAAACAAACATGCTCGTATAGTTTATTCTCTCATCGCATTTCACAATGAAGAATTTACATTTAATAAAATTCAAATTACCAAGTTCCCACCAAAATTGGTGCAAGTACCTTAAGTCAGTTACTTTTTATTTCTATTTTTTAAAAGACAGTGTTTTGTACGTTATAAAGTAAAATTCGATGAATTTTAATGCCGAAAGAACAGCCTCAGCATACCCAGTAATAGTTCTGGTACCAAAATACTTAATTAACCAAGCAATTTTGATTTAATGTCCATATGATCGATTAAAAATTCCGAAGTATTTAAAATTTTATTCAGTCATTAATTTGAAATATTTTTCTTCTAAAATTCCAAATACCGTGTAATTATTCTTATTGATTGCTTGTGATGAGCAGATGTAAATTAATTTTTGCATTTTTTCTTCAACATATTAATAATAATTTGGTGTCATTCATTTTGTCAAAAAATAATTAGGGTGCAATTGGTCAAGATTCTAACGTCGTTCTTCAAAATGAAGGGTTATAATTTTATACCCAGCATCTATTAAACAGCCTAAAGCAAATGTGCTACTGTTTTCTGCATATATATATAATTATATATATTTCGGAGTTCGATCCCAATTCCATGGGAATAACGGAAGATGACATCGATCAGAAGAGGATGTTTGGGTGTTTTCAGAGTTTCTTCACTAGTGACATGTAAATGAGGTCCATTATCTATGAAAAATATTTCTATTAATCTCAAATCTACAAAAAACGTAAAAATAGGTTTATACTGTTTTGAAGTGCTGTTTGTTGTATCTGCTTCTTAAATATCCGGAAAATGTACAGTTATCATTCATTAAATGCGTATTAAAGAGAATTGTTTTATTTTCAATATTTTTGTCTAAATGTATCACGTTTTTATTTTTATTTTTTGACACTTTTCCTTTAATTTTCTTCAAGCATTTCTGAGTATTCCCAGATATCTAATCGGAGATTTGTAATAATTGTAAATTTAAGTCATTGATTTCAAAATTTGGAAGAAATATGTTGTAGCTCTAAAATACATTATTGATTTTGTATGTACTTATAAATGATAAATACAAAAGTTTCAAAGACAACTAATTTAGTCGTGTAAAACGTGAATAAATTTTAATTTTAAATTGTATCTTATCATACCATGTAGAGTAATTAATTGGGCGTCAGGCAAGCTTATTTTCTTTTAATATGCTCATTTCAATGGAGATGAGAAGTATTTACTCCTAAATCGAGTATTAATTTATTCAGTGATTATCTGAACGTAGGTGTCAGTTTGTTGATCCACTTTGAGGACAATAGAAATATATGCTGAGGTAATGAATAAAACAAAGACTTGACACCACGTGCACTGGATGAGAAGTGCTCTGTAATAAATAGTTGATCAATTCATGAAAATAATTGGTGCCGTCTTAGCTTAATGGTGCATTCTTTTATTCCTACGAAACTTTTGACTAATTTGCACAATTATTTATGTTCACTAATTAACAAAAAGTAATACATTCCCTTGTGCGTAAAAGTCCACGCAATCTCGCGCACCCCACAACCACTGCTCCCTTCTTTGCCTAGAATTATATCAATTGAAGAAACAATGTCGAGCTGCCAGATCAGTCCAAAAAGAGATTGTTTTAATTTCAGCAAGTAGATTATCCGTTCCTACAAAAATTCTCGATAAAAACTATAAGCCAAATATACGGAATGTTTCACGAATTTTGATTAAAATATTTGGATACTAATATTATATAAAGGAAGAATATTTATTGCTAAACTAATAAAACTAAATATATATTTTCTGATGAAACAGGTAAGAAGTTCGACATTTTTATCCGTTTAGAATGTTCACTGTTTTTTTATCTGTTTAGAACTCTTCACTTTCATAAACATTGAATGTTCATCAAAGTGAAGTACGTGAGTGAAAAACAATTGTTTTGTATTTTCATGAAGGCTCGTAAAAAAAGAAACAAATCTCATAAAGTCAAAGCAAATTGAATCGAAATTAAATGAAGAAAAATAAAATAATAAGCGTATTTTCAATACATTTTATACTAATTCATTTTGGATATTGATAATTATTTTTTAACATTTAATAAATAATATTTGGGTTTACCAGAAAGTTAGGTCCATTGATCGATGGTGATGTTGTTAAAATCATAGAGAGAAAGATCCTGTTTTGACAACATCCGATATCACAGAAAGCTTAATTCAGCTCATCAAACTATTTGGTACCCTATTTGGAAGATAGGATTAGTGTGGAAATATTCGAAATGGGAGCCACATGAATTCAATCAGATGAATTTTGATGATCAAGTCATCACGTGCCTATCTCTGCTTATTCGGAACAAAATCGAGTTCTTTTTGAACTGGATGATAATTGGGAATGAAAAGTGGATTCATTATCTACGAAAACATTGTAAGGAAAAGGTATATTGTGCGGAAAACTTAGCCCTTACAACTCTAGAACAATTTTGATTCTGAATAAGAATATTCTGAAGTTGTGTATATGGTGGGACATTTGAAATACATTATGAGAATTAAAAATAGAACGTAAAGCTCAATTTGTAAAAGTATTGTTAACCACTGATAATTTAAAGGGAGCAGTGTAAAAAAGAGAACGCCAATGTCGTAAGAAAGAGACCAAGAAAAGAGTTTGTCAAAAAATTGCAGAACTAGGCTGAGAAATTCTATCCCATACATCACATTTTCGGGCTTATTACCCTCCAACTCCCACTAGTTTTTGTCTTTACAGAATTTTTTGAATGGAAAAAGTGAAGAAGGAATCAATCAAGCACTGTTTCAATTTTTCGCATGAAATGATGGAACATTTTTCAAAAATGGACTATACAAATTACCCTTTCGCTGGCAAGAATTCATTAATAGTAATGGCAATTATATTATTTAGTAAAGTTTATTGATGAAAAAATTTTGTTTTGTTATATTTCAAAAATAGAACGTTCCGGTAGACCTAATAATATCCAAACTTGTTAATTTTTTATGCATCTGCATATTTTCTTTTATTGTGATTAAAAAAGAAAGCTAAACTCTTAAAAGTAAATAAAATAATCATTTCTTCACAGAATCGTGAAGCATCAATGCTCGATTGATTATGAAGCATTGTGGAGCAATTTTCCCTCAATGCTGGATGACGTCACCAATAGGCATTTCCCGTGTTAGATTTCAGAAGCATTTGAGCTAGACGTTCTTTTTCCCGACCCCTGGGATTTACGAACATAAGGTTTCAGAAAGGCAAACTGACCACATATGCGGGAAAAATCTGCGTCGAAACATGCTTTCAGAAATTAGGATGCTGGGGGGGGGTAATCCTTATTGGGGTTAAGTGATTTCTGTTTCATACGTCACTTAAAAAAATAAATACATGTTGCTAATTAATAGAAGTAATTAGATGGTCTTTAACTCTGAAAATCTAAGTGCGTATAAATATAGAAAAGTAAAACGTTATTATAAATCTGTTGCTTCTTTTAAATAGAGGATTCTGAAAACTGCATGGAAACATCTCGCAACACTTTCGATTTGCTCTTGCATTAATTAAGTCAACCGTAACCAATCAGTAAATGAGTTCCTAAGCCACGTTTTTACGGCAATCCGTCAATTCTGGAGGTTGAACTTAAAGCATTGCAGTGAAGCCAGTTGCCCCTACCAAGGGACTCGGGATAGCCGGTAAAAGCACTGAATTTTTTGCCCGAATTAACTCGGGATAGCCGGTTAAGGGTTTTAAATTCACCTTCACTGAGTTCGGAAATATTTATTTTTGATGTCGCTGGCCATAAAACATTTGCTTTAGATGACTCTAATACTCGTTTCTATTGGGTTGTTCGGAAAGTAATTTCGTTTTATCCACCTCAATCAGTTTTTTGCTAGTAAAAAGCAAACAATTTATGAGTGTGGAATCAAGCTACCACCGGAAAGATGGTAAAAGATGTTGGACTGAAATTATATGCATATATATATATATATATATATATATATAATATATATATATATATATATATATATATTATATATATATATATATATATATATATTAAAGTTATGAATACGCCATCTGTTAGGTTTTGTTGAAATATTCAAATTTATTCTGCATTTAAAGTCAACATACAAAAGCTTATTAAACATAAAATAAAGAATTCAATGTATTTAAAGAATTTTTTTTTTATAAAACAAAGATTTAAAATCATGGAATTGGTGAAATATGAAAGATATAGCTATAAATATATATTAAAATATCATATAACTACACTTATAGAAAAATATAAAAAATATAGATAAAAAATAAAAAAGTTCACTACACACACGTGAGAAGTGCATACATTTTTTCAATAGATGTAGCTGTTAAATATATATATATATATATATATATATATATATATATATATATATATATGTGTGTGTGTGTGTGTGTGTGTGTGTGTTGTGTGGATCAACCAAACTATCATATCAGTTCTTTCAAAGCTATCTTTAGAGAATTCAGCTCAGTGGTATAAATTTACGAACGAATTAGAGCAGACGATTAATTCAACATATCAACGAAGCATAGATACCACAGCTGACTAACTTATCTAGTGGTCAGTGTGCCTGACTGCTGATAAGAAGGTCCTGGGTTCGAATCCCGGTTCGGTAATGGATGAACTTTCCCTCTATCTATCCTGTCTTTGTCCTTGTCTTGTATGAATGTGGAGTGATTACTTGCCTACCCTATAAACGGGTTCCTATGACATGTGTATACTGAGAAAGGCGGACTTCACACTGAAATATAGTTCAGTTGGAAAAGTGGAGCAGCGCATCCCATATGACATTCTGGCTGGCACACGATAACAACAACATAGACACCACACCTTTTGAGTTGCTATTTGGAACGAAGATGAATGTTGGAGATCTATTAAGCTCAAAGATCTGATTGCAATGGAATTTCAATTGTGAAGCTCAAAGAGATGAACTCAGAAAACATGCTAAACAACAAATTTTCAGTATCCAAGAAGAAAACAGGAAAACGTATAATTTGAGAAGAAAGAACCACAATCTTATAGAGTTAACGATTTGGTCACTATTAAAAGAAATCAGTTTGGACCCCACTTAAAACTTAAACCATAATATTTAGGACCGTTAAAGGAGGCAACAGCTATGATATAATCAAAGAAGGAAGTCATAAAGGACCCAACTGTACCACGACTTGTGCAGAATTCCTGGTACAGTATGCCAAAAGACGAGGAGGCTATGCAAGTTACGAGTTAAACTAAAATGGAATTGCTGAAGGATAGTCTGAAGTCGAACTGACTAAAATGTAGCTAAAAGATAAACTGACTCATTTCTTTATTTCAGATCGAAGAAGATAATAAGTTGAATATAAAATTTGTTTCTTTTCAGAGAATTATCCTGTTTTGCTAATTTTCCTTCCCTGTTCTGCTGTTTTTCTTTTTACATATTTGCAGTGTCGTCTGGAGGGCCAGCCGATTTTAGGACGGCCGAACTGTGGTGGAGGAACCACTTAATAGCCGACGTCACTGTTTCAAGTGCCTTTTTCAGAAGGGGCTCGAGAAGCGCGACTTCTCCAGCGAGCGGTAGTAAGCAAAAAGACGGAGACGATTAAAGACGTTGGTTTGATAGCAGCAGGACGACTGCTCCCCTCCCAAAACTTTAAAAGTCCTTTCATGTTATCATCACATTAAGAAGATTAATTGTATAATATATCAAACTTGTATATATTTGTGTTTGTAAATATGTGTTAATTAAATATTAGGCTATAAAATAATTGTTAATTAATTAAATTACGCCTTGGCCACTTCCCGTCCCATACACTCACACACAGATATATATATATATATATATATATATATATATATATATATATATATATATATATATATATATATATATATATATATACAATGAAGATTTCATTTAAAATTTTCCCAAGTTAATGACATTTAAATTTCTATTACTTGGGATCGTTTCAATATATTTAGTAAGCCCATCCACTTTTTTGTGAAAATTACGGCAGAAATCATGCGGGACCACTCTGGAAAAATTTAGATTCTTCTCGGCGAAATCCTCTGCATTCAGTAACCCACTCTTTTTGTATAAATTGTGAAAGAAACGTCCCTTCTATCTCCAAGTAAGAAGCATTTTATTAACAGGAAGATAATAAAATCAAAAGGTTAATTTCAAAAATTGTGAACATACACTTCATTTACAGGAAACCATATCTTCAAAAAATTGTGACAATTTAAAAATAGTTAAAAAAATGCAAAAATTAATTTCAAATGAAGATAAATCACTCTTCAGAATTATCGAAATCTACAAAAAGTGAAGGTCTAGTCACAATGTGAAATATTTTAATAAATTTCTCTATATGCTTAACATTTCAGCTCGTTTTCAATATGGCGCGGAAATTTAAAAGACAATAATAATGTCATGATGTCAGTCATTTCTTTCTTTGTCTCTGATTATTTCCACAGAACTGGACTTCTAAAGTAATATTTGAAAAAAAGCTATAATCTCCGGCTATGTGTAAATGAAGTAAATACAGAGAATTTTGCAATAGAAAAATGAAACTTCTATTTGTCATTTGTAAGCTAAAAATGTTTAAGTTTCATCCATATGAATGTTTAGAAATAATCACAAAAAGAATAAAAATGTTGATAAGTTTTGCATTGTTAACTTTTCTTGATTAAGTTGCAGACAATAGATACAGACAATATTTTACACAATTCAATTTACATTGATTTTATTTTAAAAAATGTACAACTTATATAATAAGCTGTTCTAAAAATGTTCGCTTGATCTTTAATATCAATATTTCTAAACAAGCCGTTGAGTAAAAAAATTATAGAAAAGTTTATTTACACAAGAGAATTTGTGTTTTAAAGCAATAAAACTATTCGTTTAAAGTAAGAGTTTTTATGGAACACAATATTTTACCCTAAAACTACATTGCATTTAAATCCGGAAAGAATAAATTCTCTTTTCTTTAGTATATTTTAACAATAATTATGGAGAAAAACAAAATCTCCAAAAAACCACAACTATTTAAGAATTGTATTATTATGCAGTCTTCTAAAAATAATGACTAAAATCTTAATTTTTCTCTCTAAAATATACTAATAGATAAAGTGTGTACTATACATAAATAAGGAATTCATTACCTACATTTCTTATGAAGATATGAATATATATTCATGAGAAAGAATTTTAGACCGACATTTTGAGAATTTATCTCATCGGCTATAATATTCTAATTTTGACACATTGAAAGAAAATGAAGTGGATTTTAGCTGAAATAGGTGATTAGAGTTTACAGGTGTTTTTTAATTAAAAAAAATTACATAAAAGTTGCAAATCAGTGACATTTGTAATAAAAAAACTTATTGAGAGTAAGCTGAAGTTTTTAAAAAAATTCATGTCAGCATATTTTTAAATTTGTGTGATAAGAAAAATAATTGTTTTAACTTAATGAAGAACTACTACTAAAACCAGTGGAAATATTTTATCACCAATTCTAATATTTTACATCTGTGTGTTTCTAACACCAAATTTTTTATTAGAAAATATTTATGCATTTTATATAATATTTTTTGTTTTTGTGCTTAACATTCAGAGTATATGACACATTTTAATTTTTTCTGAATCTAGTCAATAATATTTTCATTAAAAAAATTGGTATTAATTTATAACAGGTCTAAAGCTATTTTTTATTTCTTATGTGAATAGTAAAGAGCGACTTTATTTAAAATAATATTAAGAAATGATAATAAAATTAGTACTGGGAAGTAGTACAACAGAAAAAATAGTACTGGGGAATTTAAAATAAAAAAGATGAAAATTTGGATAGTGGGAAACTATTTTTTTAATTTAAACACACCGCGTCTTTCAAATTCACCACGGTATTTTCGCGATATTTTCACCACGAATCTATAAGCGAATGATAAATTATTCAAAATTTAAAGGAATAGAAGAGATATTGTCGATTTCTATGCGGGATAGAATGTATCTCCCACTTGACTGTCTGTGCCTATTTAGAAGGTTTTGGTGAATTTTGTTCTTTGCTCTGGCTCTCGACCCATTTAGAAGGGTCATCTGCAGGGTTGGGTGTGAAGCTGCTTCTTTTGCTGTCGCGTCTGCTGTTTCATTCCCCAGGATTTCTTGAGTTGCTTTAATTAGTGGTGATTTATGGAGGGGATTGGTAATGGCTTAAAGAAGATAAGCTATCTGTCCAGATTGTGACATTATTGAGATTATGTTGGATGCAGTAAAGTATGGATTCTTTAATTGCCAGGGCTTCAGCTCGGAACACTGAGTTTTCTTTCTGAAGTTTGTGAAGGTTTTGGAAGATAGGTACGGAGTTTTCGTAGCGGATGAAGGCACCTCCTGTTTGGTTATTGAATTGGGAACCATCGGTGTAGATATTATACTTGGTTGGAATGGGGTGCTGTTGGGATAGTGTGGTCGGGATATTGGAGATCTTATGTTGGTGGCATCTGATGACAGGATGCATCTCGTCCTTGTTAAAGGGATATTCATAGTTGGAGGCTAGAAGGATGGTAATGTTGTCAATGGAAATATTTTAGTTAAGTTGCAGCACTTGTGTTTTGAAAGAGGTAGCTTCTAGGGTGAGGTGCAGTGGCGGAAGACCTACTAAGATATTTGCTGCTGCTGTTGAGGTTGCCTTAAAAGTTCTTGTAATTAGTATAGTAAAATGTATTTGAAGTAAAGAAAGTTGGGAGATTTTCCGTGCTGTTAAGGGAAGGGACATGCCGATGATCCATAGGTAATTTTTTTCCACTATTCTGTTGCAAATGGTTTTAATAAAGTTACTTTTTAGTCCCCAGTTGCAGCCGATCATTGAGTGGAGCCGTTGAGCAGTTGGAAGAACTTTTGGTTTGAACGATCTAATATGGGCCAAGAAATTTATTTTTTGGTCTATTTGTATATCCAAGAAGGTTAAACCTTTAGTGTGAGAAATCCTTTTGCCCTGGAGGGTAAGTTTGGGGTTATATCGTGGGAATTTTTTATGTTTACCAATAATCATGGCTTTACTTTCGGAGGTGGAGATTTTCAATTTAAGAGATTCGCATAATTCGGAGAAGATGTTGAGGGATTGATTGCAGTTGCCTTTTAGGTTTTCCTTGGTGTTACCATTGACAATAAGTAAGGAGTCATCGGCGAACGCAATAGCTGTTGTATGCTGGGGCCATTTGTATTTCAGTATAGCGTTAAAACAGATATTCCTAAGTATGGGTCCGCTGACGGAGCCCTGTGGGCACCCTGGGTTTGCTTTCGTTTGATTAAACCACCGTCAAAGGTGGTTTTCACATTTTCTTCACCGTTTTCAAGGAAACTGAGCATGGTTTTGATTAAATTGCCTGGGGCATCTAGGGTGGTAAGGATTTGTTTCAGTTGCGGATACCAAAGGGAGTCGAAAGCTTGCTTAATGTCAAGATTAAGCTGTGCTGTCTACAGGTTATTTTTTCTATTGTGGTTAATAGTAGTGATTGTCATTTGAAGTGCATGTTCTGTGGATTTGTTTGTGGAAAAGCCAAATTGGTTTGGATGAATAAAGCGCTTGTTTTGGATATAATGCTTTAGTCTATCTAGAAGCAGTCTTTCGAGAATCTTGCCCAGAGCTGACAAGTTGCTCTATATGAGGTGGGGCAGCCGGGTTTTTATTTTTCTTTAGGAAGAAGATAACATTGGTAATTTTGAAATGTTTTGGGAAGTATTCCATATGCAGACACTTATTGAGGTAATCCAAGAAGAAGCTTGGTGCTGAGGAGTAGAAGTATTTCATTATTAGGTTGTCCAAGCTATCAATGCCGGGTGCTTTGATATTGTGTAGGTTTTTGATGGTGTGATCAAGTTCTGGTTGTGTGAATTGTGGATCTTTGCTCCCATAGATGGATATTTTTGTTTTTGCATGAATGGGTGTGTCCGCTGTTGGATCGTCTCCTGGTAATGCGGTTTTGAGGAGGCTATGCAGAACTGTTGTAAGGTTGTTAAGTTGAGGTTGGAGATTATTAAGTGCTTGATATTATATATATATATATATATATATATATATATATATATATATATATATATATATATATATATATATATATATATATATGTATGTATATATACATATATATATACATACATACATACATACATATATACCGTCGTCACTGTGGTCAGTCCCTCGGAAGCTTTCGAGTGACGCCGTCGTCGGATGTCTAAACGCAGGTTAATAAGATGCAAGACAATTTGGCGTCTTTACCAGTGCTTTGGCTGTGATATACAGTTTGTTGTATCAAGAAAAAGAGTTACAAGCGAAATATCTTCTCAAAGTTATGTATGTATGTAATAAAAACCAAAGTAAAGGTAGCTAACATAAGAATTATATTTTTAAAATACATATTTTTTTAAATAAGGTGTCTAATTACCTTCTTAAGTCAATAAGAAATGTCAAAAAAAAAACCTAGTTTTACCGCGAATGTGTTTTTATTAAAATATATATTTCATAAATTACCTATTTTATTATTTAGCTATTTTATAACTTTAATTATTTAAAAATTATCATTAAGTTAAAAATTATATGCGTAAGTACCTATAAGTTGTTTTTTTAATTAACTTATTTTCAAACTTTGAGGATCAAAGTAGGTAGATATTGGCAGTTTCAAATACTCCTAACTCATAATATAAGTATCAAATATTTGCCAAAATTAAAAAATAAATAAATAAATAAAATGTGCAGACTGCGCCGTGACAAGTCCGTTGGTGCCAGTCGACGATCACCGCACACGGGCAGCGGCGACCACAGATGTTTACTTAAGCTTACGTTGACATAGAAAATAATTGCAAAATTTGTTATCTGTACTTTTGGATACCTAAATAATAATTTTCAAAATTCTTTATTGTAGTTTCACCGCAAGCAAAGCGTCTTTAAAAGAGAGAGAGAGAAAGAACAGAAGAAGAGCATTGAGAATTCAATTGGGATTGGACGGAGTCTTTTGCTTTCATATGCAACTCCGACTTATCTCATTTGCCACGAAAAAATCGCACACAATAAGAATTTAGAGAGACACTGCACTAAAAACACATTGAGTTTTCTTGTGAATATCCAGCCGGCGAAGAATGAAATAAAGCTGCCGAAGAGCTCCATAAAAACAAAAACGGCACACAAGTTCCATGTTAAGAAACTGGACGCAATCTACAAGTAATGTTAATGTGGCAAGTTTCGCGGTATCACTAGAAATTGCCAAAGAAGGCAAACTATCCACAGAGATGGTGAGTATGTGAAAGATTGCCTCATCCCTCTATCTGGAGAACTGTTTCGTAATTTCAAAACAAACCAGAAATGTTGAAAAAATCCAAAGATTTGCCCTTATCCACTAAAGTAGTACAAGATAGAATAACTAACATGTCTTCAAATGTCACATATTTGCAGTTGAAAGATATTCAACTTTCTTCTGCCTTAGCACTTGCCATAAGTGAGCCTTACTATAATTAACTAAATGTAATAAACTACCTATATAAAAATAATATTAAAATGCAGTCTTCCCTAGAATGATTAAAAAATCTTTGTCTCCAAGTTCTGAAATTTCCTTTCATACATTACTTAAGTATACCTCTTTCTCAGTTCTCTTTATGTGATAAAAGTAATACAATAAGCTATCAGCATATCATTTAATTTATGAAGTATTTCAAAGTCACTGGTAAAAATTTATTTTCATTAGGTCTAGCAAATTAAGTTTGCTTGAAAATTCAAAATTTCTTTAATGCTAATTCGCTGTTCATTTGTTTAATTAAATAACAAATATTCTCTCAACTATTCCATTTAAAACCAAAGAACACAAATATAAGAAAACCATACAATTTATGAACCATATTCCAAAATCTCCGTAAGTCTTCACTTCCATGCAAGTTTGGATAGTTATTTTATCAATCTTACAATATGCTTACGAAACTGCTTCACCCAAAAACTACTGCATGTCATTCCTTTAAATGAAGTGTTTTCCACAAATCCATATGAAGAATGTGAAACAGAATCACAAAGAGTAAACATTTTTTTTTAAATTTAATGATTTGAGATATAAAGACATCCCGATTGAAGACTTTTCTATTCCTATTGTTTAATGATAATAATTATTAAAAACAAGAGTTTGTTTTTTTATTCTTAAAGTGATGAGTAACTACTTGCGATTTTGATACAATCAGAATTTTCTATGCTTAAATATGCCTGTGTATCTGAAATAGATTCTTTTTCTTTTATTATTTTTATATTACAGTAAAAAGGAAATGATAATCTGCAATCATAATTATGTTACTGAATTATAATTATGATAGATTATTCACCGAATTATAACTGAATTATAATTATGATAGATAAAAATTGTTTGCTTTTTTAATTAAAGCAGAAATAATTTAGAATTTAACTTAGAACAAATATAAACATAGTAGTAAATAAATTTAATTAGTTATTTTGATTTTGTGAATTTGTACTTTGATTTATTTCAAATAATCATACATATGACTATGAAGCCATTACGAACCACCATTTTGGCAAAAGGGATAGCAGTGATGGTGGCTTTATCTAGTGAAGATCTTTATCCAGTGGGAGTACTATCGTGATTACAAAAGTAAATGGGTCCTCGTAATTTTGTAGCAGAGAGCAAACAGAAGACCCCGAGATTTTGCCTGCCACCCCAATGATATTTCTTCACATTTAGAACATTTTGCCTACCCAACCACCGCAAGATAACACGACAGATCTCCGTTTCGGTCGGGATTCGAACTCACTACGTTTGGATAACGAAAGCGACACTCTAACCAAACAGACCACCACACTCTACGTAGAAGAGGAACACCAAAGCCAATAGAGATGAGATACTATTACCCAGAAAATGATTTTTCTGCGTTTCTTTGTAAAATAATTATATTCTATTAAATGCTCAAAAATTTTACTCTTGCAAAATATAAGTATATAGATTATACTCTTTTTCCTTTTACTACTTGTTACAATAGAAAAAATACAAGGACTCTTCACAAATTATTTAAAAAAACATGCCCTGCCGTTTATTTCGAATCACGTTCATTTATTTTTTATTTCAAACGGCTTTCAAAAGTCTGAGTTTGATTCTCCAATCTATTGAACATCAGGTTTTTTACATTTTTCTTAAACTCGTCTGTAGATGCTTGTAAGGTTTCACACTTTCCTTGTGATATACGTAAATATCATAAAAGCATTTCGTTAAGACGGATATTGCAAAGAATGTGGGAATTCCTGCTATTGTCTTTTAGCATTTGAAAGTGCTTGTATTTTGTGGTATCAAATTATATATTTCGCAGGCTTAAAGAGCTCAGTTAATAAGTTGATATTTCTCGGAAAGAAAGTCCCGGGATTTATCCCAACCGCTATTCAATAACGATAATTATATTTTTACTTACATGAAAATCTATCGGGTGGTGTTACTTGGTATATTTCCTCGGGTTTCTTTCCTCGCGTGGGAATACCACCCACAATTTAGGAAAATTTCTTCCGGAAGGAAAAAGAATTGTAAATATAAGATAAATTAGCTCAAGCACTATACACATACATATTATTAAAAAATACTTTATTGAAGGAGAAATACTTTAAAAGTAAGACATTTTGCAGGTGGAAAGTTTCATGTAATTATTAGTTATTGTAATTATAAATTATCTTGGCGAAAAATCATAGTTTGGCACAATGTTTCCTGGTGGACAAAATTTTGTCGACGTACCACAAAAAACTTTTAGCATGTATTGACTATACTTTGAATTTTTTAAAATTTAATTACACATATATTACGATTGTATAAGTTAAAACATATTTTATACAGGATCAAATTGTTTGTATAGGAATAAAAGCATTCGTAGTAAAATAAAAACTGCATATAATGCAGCTTCTCTTATAATGATTTTTTATTTAATAAAATGTATTTTTAGTTAACTAATGATTTATTTTCATAAAATGGCAATATTTACCATTTCTCTTAGATGCCAGTTTTATACAAAAAAACTACTGAATTTCTCTCAGCAAAACATTATTATTTTATCAACTATTTAATAAATATATGAAGAACATGTAATACATTAAATTTAATGAGATTATAATGGTTTTATTTTAGAATTTTTTACTTGCTTTAAATCATAAAAATGAATTTAACTACAAAATAAAATGTACACTATATTTGAAAATAAATATAACAAAATTTTGTTTCTTAATTTCAATGTAATTACTTAAAAGTTAGTACTTCAGACAATGTGTGACATTTAATAAATATTCCATACATTTGTTTTAAAGGCAAAAAATGATTAATATTTATCATGTAATGCAAAATTATCGCAGTAATATTATTTTAAATAAAGATTTAAAATTAAATAAATTTATATATTTATAACTAAGCATGAAACACCACATAAATTTTTTTACATATAATTTAAAATATTATTTTTTTCATTCGGAAATACTCACTTCATTTTTAATTCATAAATAATTATTCGATATTGATGTTGAACTCATTTTGAAATAATGCCAATAAATTACTCAACTACTTTAAATTACGTTTTTCTCAACATTCAATTTTATTACATAATAATTATATTTTTTATGTAATATAATTATTATATGTATGCATAATATACGTATTATAAATTACATAATCTTTCAAATTTCATAATAAAATATTTATCAAAATTACATTATAATTATATTTTCGAATTATGGTTTACTATTATAATGTGAATCGAAGAGACGACAAATGGAAAAACATGTAATTAAAAAAAATTTATCACTCACTTCATTCAATTCTCCACAGAAATATATTGTGGAATATCTGTTAAAAGCGAAACAAATAATCTACCAAAATAAAGATGCTTTTCGTTAATACAATGAAAAATTCACCAAGATAAGTCTATGTGTAATTAATCATAATTTTTGACCCAAGATAAATATAGAAAATTGAAAAATAATCAGTCTCAAAAATGTTAATTGAATTACAATGCCAACTA
The DNA here is from genome assembly GCA_037975125.1 of Latrodectus hesperus. Taxonomy (NCBI): domain Eukaryota; kingdom Metazoa; phylum Arthropoda; class Arachnida; order Araneae; family Theridiidae; genus Latrodectus; species Latrodectus hesperus. The sequence continues at coordinate 15,898 of JAJQOW010001513.1, forward strand.
CAGCGAATATTAATTAAAAGTAGATTATTAATGCAAATAACAATTGAAAATATGAACAGTAATTCATGTCAAATATCCTTTGAATATTTTTCAGTTTAAAGTTAAAATCGGTGTTTAATTTCTAAATATATGACAGATATGCGTGTGTATTAAAAAGGATAACCACTACAACATGACTTTTATTAAAACAGTGAAATTTCAGATGCTTACACAATATCATTTAGACTTCTATAAAATATTACTAATAAATTTTCCACATTTAAATGCATCTTCACATTATAGGCTAATTTTGGCAACTATTGGAATCATGAAGCTAATTCAAACGCGCAGATGACTAAAAAGGACAGATATTCATAACATAGGTTTATTCAATAATAAGATTAAAGTTAGCATTTAGTTATTTTTTTAAACAATTTTTTATTTCAAACTGAAAAAAAAATTCCGAGCCGTAATAATAATTATTTAGAAATTGATAACTTTTCACTCAATCAGCTTGCATTCTAAACATTTTTATTTCTGTTCTTGCAGAAATTTTTCAGCTAAAAAATAATTCCAGAATCCAAAAATTAAAAATGATTCACATTATTTCAATTTGTAACAAGAAATATTTCAATAACTGCTTTAAGTCCATTTTAAAATATTTTGAAAATTTATTTCACTACAAGACATCATATATTTCACAACATGGACTTTTATCCCACTGTATTACAGAATAATTACAATGTTTTGTAAAAATCAAATAATTATCATTGAATTCAATGAGTAAGAAAAAGTATTTTATTACATTTCTTATATTTGTAGAAATTTCTCAAGTGAGAAAAGGAATTCAGATTTCAAATTTTAAGTGATTTCTCAATTTCTGACATTAAAGATAGCCGTTTCACTTAGATTTGATATTGAAATAATTCCTTAAAAAATATAAATATATAGAAAACGTATTTATTCAAATTGAATTCCTGCCTCGATCCTTCCTTGGACAAAAAAAAAATCATTATGCAAATAATTATTCGAATAAACTTTGTAACTAGTAGAATATCCCCTTCCTTTGGCGACCATAGCAACTTTTTTTTTCGCCAATTTAAGCGCATGTTTTTAAATGCGTGAATTTTACCAAAGTTCCAATAATACGCATTTTAGAAAACTTTAAGTCACATAATAGTATAAAAAATTTAAAAAAGTATTGCTGGAAAATGAATAAAAGCTTTTTTTTCTTTGGTTTTACCTTTTCTTCAAAACAACCGGTAAAAGAGATAAGTAAATAACAATAATGGACTTACTTGATATGAGGTCAATCTCACAAGTCGAATATGCTCGGTGATATTTTGGAAAAATATAAGAGAAATGTAACAATAAATTAACAAAATATATAAGAAAAAGATAGTAATAAATAAACAAAAAGAAATTGGGAACAAAAAGTAGCTTACGATGTTGAAAACATGAAAGAAAATATAATAATAAATAAATATATAAAAAAATTCATAATAAATAAACAAATTAGAAAAAATAAATAAACAAAAAATTTGGAAAAAAGAACATTTTACGATGTTTGGACGCTGCCTACAGCGAAAGACAATAACAAACGTAGAACAAAAAGTTCAAAATGAAAGTAAAATGAAAATTTCAAATGCTGTTGTCACTCAAAGTAACAACATTTATGACTTAAAAATGGTGTAAAACATGAGAGAAACCAAATCTGGCAACAAAAAAAAAAAAAAATCTGAAAAGTAGCAGAAGCTTAAATTGGAACAGATAAATCAAAGGAAAGGACGCTATATTTGGCGAGAAATCACTTGGGTGGGGGATGATATCATACTTACACCAAAATAAAATGGTGACTATAACAATAAATTAAAAGCCAATAAATGATTAAATAACTGAACATTTTTATAAGCACACTATTCGTTTACTTATCCATAAATCAGCCGAAACACTGCTAATATAACATTAGTATGTCTATTTTTATACATCAATAAACATATCACTAAAAATTGGAGATATTTTATTAATGTAATAATAAAAACTTGCAAATCAGAAATTCTCGTGTATGATTTCTGAAATTATTGTTATATTGAGGTATTTTAAGGATATCAATAATGAATCACTTTAGCATAACACATTTTTGATTTTACAATACATCTTTAACCTCAAGATCCACAATTCAGACTGAAAAGATGGTTCTCGACTTTCTTCCATGAAGTAAAATCACCCCCTGGAGTTCGTAGCAACATTTTGCGTTTTAAGAGCAGCATTAGTTCGTTAAGTAGACGCTGCTCTGGATCTTATTTCGCATACCGTTGAATATGGGGATTTCGCGACCTGCTAGCATCTTTCGTACAACTCTCTTCGTAATTAAGTACCATTAGTTGAATATTTTTTGTGAAGTTTGCAGTTTTACGAGCAAAAATCCACACAAAGTAACCAGAGAGGGCAATTCCAATATTTAAGCATCGTTAGCCTTATTACCGTATTCTGTTTGACTTCAGTATGCCATTGGATGACACATGTCCAAAAGGAAGATTCATCGTATGATGGCTTTGAGACAGTTTGTAACGTTACTGGTTTCGATCCCGTATACCGTCTCAATATACGAAAGGTTTGATGATATAGCGTTGCATATGCATCTTTCGTACAACTTGCTGCGGAAATAAGTACCATTAGTAAATTCCATTTGATGTTGGGATTTTACATGTAAATAAATACTATTCAAATTAACGACAAAAAGCCGGACTTTCGGTATCTAAGAATCATTAGATTATTCACACTATTCTGTTTTATTTTATTTCGCTGTCTTGTTCGATTACACGTGTCCACTAGCAGATTATGATATAGAGTTATCAGTTTGTAACGTAGTAGTTTCTGGGTTCGATACCGTATGCTGTTGCAGCTTTCTTAAAATAATTTGGATATTTTTCCACTCGGGAGCATGTTTCATACATATTGTCACATTATCACCACAAATCTTATTGTCATCACCATCTTATCACTACAATATTGTCACCACCATGTTGTAACTGCATAGTCAGCATCATATTTTCAACACATTGTCACCAGCATGCTGTTACCTGTGTCGCTATGCTGGTACCAGTCGCCATAGCCTCACCTTAGAATCAAGAGTACATTTTTGTCCGTGAGCCTTATCCCTCATTCCCGGTTGGCTTTCTGAGTCACTTAAGGCACGACTCTTAGCAGAAGCTTCTAGAATTTGCATCTAATATTATTAAAAACAATAAATCACAGTTTTTAAGAAAAAAATTTCTCGTGGAAAAGTTTTGTGCAACCTTGGTTATATTCATGTATACAAATCTAAAAATGTTCTTAAATGTTTATAATTTTATTTATTATTCAATATTAATTAATTTTTTCACATGGTGATAAAAATAAATAAATCTCATGTAATATTATAAAAATTATGGATTTTTGGCAACGCTAAATGGAAAGCCTATTTACCGAAATCTGTTGAACTTCATTTTGGCGTCCACACAGTATTTTGCCTTCCGGGAGAAATTTTAATAGAAAGATGAGCCCTATTACCGTGTCGCGAGGAAAAAAATTTCCAAAGCACATAAACGAAAGACATGATTGCAGAATTTCAAATTATGTATTACGTTCATTGGTCAACAGTGGTTTAGATCGAACCAAAGATTTCGAAGGGGACAGCCAGGCCAGAGTAATTTCTATCGTGAAAATCCATCCGCAAGAGAGCTTATTTTTCGATAATCTGTTGAGCCCTACAAGGACAGCTGCACTTGGCTGTTAAGGAAGAAGCCAGATATTTTGGCACCTTTTACACTGGCTCCAAAACAGAACATCTTGAAGGATTGGATATTTAATTTACAAAATATAAGGGATATTTAATCAAATAAGATCTATACCTAGCCAACAGTTGGTCTTTACCAGAGAGGTGGAAACTACTGAAAGGGACTCTTCTTTATTTAGGATCAGAATATATATACCCCCAATAATTCACCACTTATTTCAGTTGTATCATTGTACTAGGAAGACATTGCGACCCAGACCTACTGACTGTTCCTCAGCCGCCATTACTGAAGATGATAAATTTTCGATTAAGTCTGGGTACTAATTCCCTACTTTCCAATGATGAGACCAGCACACAAACCATTTTGGTCACAGCGACTTGGACCGCTTTCCTATATATTAATGTAAAAATGTTAAAGGTGTTTCGTTTGTGAGCAGTTAAAATGTATTAATATTTCACTGTAGTTTGAAGAATAGATGAAAAAAATATGTGAAAACGATAATAAAATTCAAAACTATTGAAATTATTTTCATAGATTTTACGTCATTATGTATTGACAATGAAATAGAATATTCTATTAAACATTTATTATTTTCGATGATAACGATCATAGAATTTCAGAAAGTTTTACATTTAAACTCTTCCGCAACTAATATTAATGCAGATCAAAATGATCAGATGTTTGCGCATGGAGCTTGAGAATATCCATCGAGAGATTTGAGCAGTTTTGTTTTTTACGCCATCCTGCCTTCATCCCAAATAACGTCTGCATTTCTACAGAACTTTTTCTGCGTTGGATGTGCTTTGAAATATTGTGAGTGGGCGTTTAATGAATTTCATGTTCAAAAACTATTTGAAATACGAAATAGTTTTTATTCCTAATGTCAAAAAGGCAGAGAGCTGAAAAGAGAAACCAATTTTGACAGCAATTGCTGCCAGCTTCAATATAACTAGTTTTGTTTTAGCAGTTCCTCCTGGTATATTTAAAAATATATCTCATTATTAACAGTTTGCAGTGTTTGATTTTAATTATTTATTTTTACCAAGGCTTTTCCCTGCCGTACAAGAAATTGCTGAATCGTGATGGATGCTGGTTTGCGGTTTCCCGTTGACACCCCCCTCCCACTTTCAGCACTGTACTTAGCTCCGCTACAGTTTTTGGCGGGAATTTCGAAGCAAATATTCGTGGTTTCACTTGTTCGCTGATTTCCATTTTTCCACAGTTTTGATTACAAATACTAGTCACATTGCTCAGTGATTGGAGAGACCTTACTTTGGTTTTCAACCACAGGAAAAATAAAAGTTGCAACAAAAACATGCAAAAATGCAACAAATCAATAAAACAGTGCAAAATAATGAAAAAGCTAAATTAATATTCACAAAATATTTCAATTCATAAGCATATCATTCATTACAACGAATTTCCAACACAATAAAAAAAAGGTAAAATATATCAATCCGCATAGAATAATCACTGAGAAAGGGACCATTTCACGATATAATAATTGGTAGAGAAAGTAATCCAGAGAGCTCAATTTCTACTTACAACTATTCTGAAAAACTTGGAAAAAAAGATAACATGAAAAATGAGAAAATATAAATACTAACGAAATGATCGCTGCCCAACTCGATTCTAACGCAATATAAAAGTATCAATAAATCAAAGTGAAACTTGAAAAATTAAAATCCCCGTAAGTTCAATTTAATAACGGAATCGGTGAAATGGAATCTTAAAAGTATGTAATAGCGCGGATGTTGTTTCTACGCTCAACAGAAGGGAAAATGTTTTAAAAAAGCATGTCTTTTGACCTTCTAAAAGACTGTTGTCTATAAAATAAGTACATAAAAACACACACTCGTATTCATTTGCGACATTTTTGCCACTCATTTGCAGCAATAAATTTAAGAAATTTCAAAAAAAAAAAAAAAAAAAAAACTTTAGATGATTTCAGGTTTTGAGAAAATGAGTTTTCAGATTTAGGTACAGTTGAAAACTTAGCAATTATATCATTTTTGACACCTATTATATTTATCGTAAAGTGTATCCAAGGATCGAATATGCACTGCTTAAGTATGTTATTACCCATGAATATAAGAATAATATATTCGACAATCTATTTTTTAATAAATAAGTTTCATGGTGATGTTCGAATAATGTCTTAGTTGAAACGGTTAGTTTTATGGAAAAATAAAATCATATTTTTTTTTTGATTTTTCATAAAACTGGAAAAAAAGTTTCTTTCAAGCGCTATTCAAAAATTGCTAACATAATTGGAGAAAAATCATTATTATCCTCGGGTGATTTCTCGTTGGCAATCAAAATATACTACTCACCTGACACCCTATGCATTATCTATTTCTCTAAAAAAGACGACAAATAACAATACAATGGTTATTTATAATGAATACATAAAAACAAATAATTACAGCATATATAAGCAAAATATAAAAGGAAACACCAATTCCTTTGACATCCTTCCATGTCATAAAACTACTGAATATATAAACTCACAAATATTTAACAATGCATTTAGAAATTTGTAGCAATCATTTTACATTCAATTTTCATGGCTTTCGCTAGTCAAAATGACGATTATTGACAACTTAATTCAATTTATAACTACTTGTACATAATTTGTTGTTTCTTGTGATGGACTTTATCATGACATTAATTTATTGCATCACCACATGAATTCTACAAAACTAGAGAAAACAGTTTCCCCTAAAATAATCAAAGTAAACTCTTGGAGCTCTATTCCAGAATGCTTCTAGCTCATATTGAAGCACCTTTTAATTTTGAAACATGATCAGGATTCGAGGTCAACACCATATATTGCATCTTCTTCTTCACAGCAGTGGAAGGACTTCTGATGTTACAAATTAACATAGACTTATCCCCAACTCAGGGAACTCAAGCAATCCAAAGAGACAGATCAGGGGGGGGGTCAATCTGACATTCGTAGCCCGTGGCAAGCCCAACTCTCCTGCCGATATTGCGGAAAGAGCCGTGAAGATAATGAGCAACTAGGGGTTGAGTCGTATCTCGAATACATATTTTTCGTTCCAATTTTTAAGAATACTAGTAAGGCCGCGGTGGTATGGTTGGTGAAAGTGCCGTTCTCATCCCCGGAATCTCGGATTAACTGAAGGTCCACCTTGCCCTCGAAAGGCCGCTAGAAAAAGTCGGATAGATCGTTGTCGCAAAGTCCTCCAAGTGAAATGATACCTCTGGGAGTGGGAGTCAAAGTATTGGGGCTCCTCTGCTGCTAAATGATGCAGACATGGCTTCTCATAGTCAGCAAGTAGAGGAAAAATCTGGATTAGGTACATGAAAATATGCTAGTGCCACAGCAAGAGCCTACAAATTTTCTTTACTTAAAGTTCTATTTAGTTTTCAACAGCGGATACTGGTTTGCAATAAAAAATTTTCCTCGAAAGACAAATTCATTTTGTACTAACTTATCTGTAAGTAAAGGGATCAAGATTTTTTGCAGCATTTATACTGCGAAATATATATTTCGATTTCAAGCTTTTCTTCAAATAAACAGCAAATAGAAGTCGAAATTTCCTGACCATTTTCGCGAAGAAATATATCGCCGAGCATTAAGATGTACAGCTAGAGTTTATTTCTAATTATTTTTAAAATTATAAAGTTTATTTCAAATTATTTTTGCAAGTTAATATATTAGATAGGTTACAGAAAATGTGTGTTCTTAAAATGTTAAAACGCTCTGAAAATGAAGGAATAAAAAACGTGAATAATAAGTATACCGCAAAAATTCAAATTTTATTATTTAAGTAAACATTTACATTTATTAAGCCTAAGTGATTCTTTTCCCCAGATACTTCATCACTTTAATTCAATCCTAAGCGGTTCATTTTGATTTGGCCCACTTGCACGTTGAAACAAAACGTGATGAATTGGCCCCATCGACTCATTCTATTCGCGAAGGAAATGTTTCGAATTACCTTTTGCATGAATCAGGAATCATTTTGGTATTGCCAAAACAATGTTTCGACAATCCCCTTTACATTTGTTCAATGCATGCGTACGTTTGCAACAAAAACACAAAAAGGAAATTTATAGTTAAATTTCGAGCTCCAGTGGCTCAGTAGCTTCACGCCGCTTCCCGTAAGCTCAGCAAAGTGAAGCATCATTTGCCGCGGGCAGTGGTTGGGAGGGTGACCACGGTGTACTCTCCTTCACTGGGTTGCTGGAGCTCCGTGGGCTGGGGACGTGTCCATGTTAATATGGGACGTCCAAAGTCCTTCCGCTGGTGTGGCGTGGATGAGGAGAGGAGGGTGCCAGCTCAGGTGTGGCCTCGTCACCTGACCGTGGTTCAAAATGACGAGGCACCTTAAAAAGAGCAAAGTCGTACTTTCACCTTCGTGGTGCTCTGATCCAAATGATAGACGCTCCCTATTGACTTAATTCCCACTGCCAAAGGCAAAAGCGAGCTTGGCTTGTCCAAGTGTCATAGGAAAACAACAACACTAGTTAAATTTTGAAAGTATAGGACAGTTTATCACAGTATTTTAGATATATATTTATTAATATGAAAACATTTGAGAAGGAAAGTGTTATATAAAAGTTAAATTGATGATCTAACTTTGGCTTAGTAATAGCACAGCAGTCTGCAGAACGTAAAGTACCGGGTTCGGTCCCAGCCACTGTTGAACAGCGCATCTGTATTCTCATGCACGTCTGTTGTGGTTAGGGCTTAGGACTTGTCTGTGTTTTCACCTTGGCACAAGTGAATACGATCCTCCATATAAGAAAAATCTTCCCGGAAAGCAATTTATGCCCTGGGTGCTAAGAAGCCTTACTGCGGCCTTCAGAGGTTAGGCTACCCAGTACGCAGTATGTAAAGGGAAAGAGGCAAATTCTTTGGATTGACGGAGATTCAGTTGTGTCGGGATTCGAACTCAGAATATTCTGATAAAGAGAACAAACGGCTTCACGAATCAGACCACCGTGACTCATTTAAAATAACGGAAAGATATGTTTTCCAACTTAATGATACAATTGTATATTATTTGAGAAACCGAAAAATAAAGTCATCCGATTCTTAGTCAGAACACTGAAAAAAAGACAAATATTTGTAAAAATGGACAACAGAGAAATCAACATTACAAATAAAATTAATACATGAAAATAATTAAGGATAATAATTCAACCTGGAGTGAGAGCATTTAACAAAATGTATCGCCTTGCTGCGGGCTAGACAACAGTCGGAGGATATCAGGAGCATCTGCCACGTCAGGCTTTTCAGGAGGACGCTTCACACTTTTTTTCCAGGGAGGAAACCTTGAAAATCCCTGAACCCTCTCTAACAATAAAACACGCAGAAAAAAAGCTCTTTCTCATTTGGTCAATAATTTTTAAGTATATTTTGCTCCAAATTGTTCTTCTCCACCTTGTTTTGCGGAACAAGATGATATTCGTAATCTCAGCATTACAGTAACACATTCTGTGTAGAAATGTGTCAGATATTGAAAAGAAAGAGCTGCACCTTACTGTGCCATACTAACATAATTTAGACCGCATTAGCTCCTATTTGGTAAATGCTCTTGACGAAGATAAGGAAATAAAGATATAATTTATTTCAATTTTCTGTTTTAAGCTTTTGTCTACTTGGGATAATTATATTCACTGTAACCACAGTAAACAAAATGAAGAAAAATGATGCTAACTGAAAATATGAAGTATGATTTTTTCAATTTTTTATGTAGAAAACAATTTTTAAATACATATCTATTCAGATTCATTTACCTGAAAGGTAATTTTCTGTTAAACGTATACCACTTCGCTATATCGGTGATCGGCATATCAGCGAAATTTTATTTTTTACATATATTTCAATAATAAAAAACACAAATACACAAATACAAATACAGGTGAGGGAAATATCCTTTTTTAATTTCAGACAGTCCGAAACATGAGGGAAGTTTTGACAAGGCCATTGGCAAAAAATTAAACGAGTCAATTACTCTTACGCTCAAAGTTTTATGCAAAATTGCCATAACTTTAGAGCCGCATGGAATAATATCAGGCATTATCCCCTGCTGTAAGAGCCACTCCAAAATAAATTGTCCATCAAATCTGCCAGAGAAAAATAAAATGTTAAGAGAAATTAATAGCAAAATTGAATAATCATATGAATTTTTAAAATATATAGATTACCCTTTCATGTTGTGAGCGACAGCTATATATCCTTTATGGTTTGGAGAGAAGAGCCACGTGCAAAATTTTTGGCACGCATCATACCCTCGAAATATAATTTCTTTCTCATCGGAATACTGAGCAACTGCAAAATTGACTTCATGTTCCCCTTTTTCTTGATCAGTTTCAAAATCGAAGAAGATAAGCTGATCAGAGACGGGCTTAGCATTCACAGATTGCAGATAGCATCGATGTTCAGTCATTATTACGAACTGTTTGCACTGTTCCACATTGATGATGTTCTTGTGGACAGTTGGATCTTTTAACAACTTTGAAACATTTCTTGCATTGATACAACTATATAAAAAACAAATATATATATATATATATATATATATATATATATATATATATATATATATATATATATATATATATATACATATACATTAATTTTTTCTTTTCTCGGAAAAAAATATATTATAGCTTACTTTTTGACACAAAGATAACTCTTGATTTCCAGCTTTTACTTTATGCGCAGTATAACATTCATCAGAACGGCACAATCGGTCACAATCTGAACATCTCTTACTTATTCCAGACGAACAGTGCGTTCTTTGGCAAATGCGACAAGCAAATGGACAATAATGGCTTTCTTTGTGATCAAAAGGTTTGTCACATTTTTCGCAGTAAAAATGACTTCCATAGAAACCATTTAAACTTTTAATGACATCATAATGGTTATCATGATGCCAAATATTTATTCGTTTTGGTCTTTCCCGCCCTTTGTAAGATACCTAAAATAAATATTATATTCTTTCAAATATTTTTTTTACTATCACGTTCAAATTTATTCAAAATAAAATATTTAACTTACTTTGTTAAAATGCTCTGTAGAAATCACCGCAATTTGTACATCCAAATATTGTTCAAACATGGCAATTTCTGAATAAGTGCATGAACCTAGTGGAACTCCTGCTGCCTCGTGCAGAGCCCGAGCTCTATTTAAAAGAGCAGGGCGACGGCGATCTTTAATGCTGTTTAGAGCAGTACTATCATTTTCTAAATGTGCTATCGCATATATAATTGCTTTTGCACAGCATAATCCTTGATCATCGGAAGGAATTGCAAAAACAGATTTCTTTCGAAGGCGGTCTATTTTTACATTAATCACTTTACTTCTACCTGATCCAGCATCTCTACGTACAGTTATCACATCTACGGTAAATCCAGAATCTAATTGAATACCTTGTTTTGATTGGAGAACTTTTATTACTACCGCTAAAAGTTTTTCAATGGTCAAGGCAGAAACAGGCATAAGATTTGTAGATATGGGTTTATCAAGTTGATCCGACTGTATACACATCCTAATCAAATCGGTTGGGTTTAGATTCTCGGTAGATCTTTCAATTAAAAGTTGGAAAATTGTTCTCACTGACTCTGTTGCGCCCAAAAGTGGATTGTTTCGCATATGTTGCGGAAGACGATCGGGATCAATTTCAGCATGAAATGTAATTTCTTCACCGCTGTATTTTTTATTCTTTCTACGTCTTTTTTCAGTTAGAATAATGGCATCTTCCAACTAAAAAATATCATTAAATGTAAAAAATAAAATGATTTCTAAAATAAAATTTTTCCTAAAGAGCAAAATTTACATACGTTTTCAGATGTATCATTTTCATGTGATGCGGTTAGTGTGGATGGATCTTGTTCATTCTTCAAAATTGAAACAAAAATGAATGTGTTATGTAAATACGAAATGCACATAAAATGAGAACAAAAATATTTAATAATTGTATACCTCAAATCCTGGGCCTATTTGGTTATATGCTGGCAAGTTATAAAAAAATTGAGAGGCCTCTATAAATCCTTGCGAACATTCACTAATTATCTAATAATTAAAACAAATATAACATAAGAACATTTTCAAAACGTCAAAAATATTAAAAAAATTATTAAAAAATATCTTACGTCGTCTTCTGTTTCAAAAAATTCTTGAGACAATTCCCCTAACAACTAAAAAATTTATTTTATTTTATATCTATATGTGCATTTTAGAAAAAATATTTTAATTTAAAAATACATATTTTTTTACAGCATTGAATACTTTTGAAATTGAGCTTACCTTGTCATCTGAATCTGCCATCCAAAACTCAGAATCTTCAAAAACTATATTAGAAGAAGAATCCGATTCACGTAAATTGTTGTTTTCCATTTTTTTAATAAAAAATATCCAGATGATTTGTAATAGTAAGTAAGTAATAAAATCTGAAGATTATCAAAACTTCGTTCAAGTAAAGAGAAAATAAACCTTTAAAAAATGTTTATTTTTAATGGATGCAACTGACTTCGGCTTTCAGAGTGGCCACTTTTATATATTTCTTACACTGAATAGCCACAACCAGTAGCGAATTGAAACATCAGATTCATTTACTGCAACACTAAATACTTTGCCTCACCCCTCCTTATTCAGAAACTCAGAATTTCATTGGTAAACTAAGTAAATTTTTAACTATGATTGGTAGATTGGGGCAAAAACTGCGATAAAAGAACTTTTCTAGCCTCTGTTGAGTCTTAAGCGGAGACCGCTCACTTTTCAACCCACCGCTACACAAAAGAAAGTTCCCCACCTGGCTATCGATGTCCAAGTGGTCATCCATATCGAATGACCAACAATAATGTTCTCATGGCGGCAAATGAAAAGAATTCTTTAAATGTGGTAGCAGAATAAAGCTGAGATTTATTGCAACAAATACGTTGCGGTATCATCTTAAAATACTAACCTTTCGACAGAAACGTTCTCACCTGGCAGCAACGAATTACCTACAGACAACCGATAGAGAGGCAGATGATTGTAAAATGGATTTTTTTTGGACGACAATACTTACCCTCCTTTCAACTTACCGCTACTGAAAAGAAAGCATTTTTTTTACCTATCTGTGTAAAACTCTAGCTTCGAATGATTAACAATAACTTTTTCATGGCGGCAAATAAAAAGAATTCTTTAAATGTGGTAGCAGAATAAAGCTGAGATTTATTGCAACAGATACGATGCGGTGTCATCTTAAATACTAACTTTTCGACAGAAAGCATTCTCACCTGACCGCATCGAATTACCTACAGATAACTGATAAACGATCAGATAATTGAAAAAAGATTTCTTTTGGTTGCAATGGAACAAAAGGTGAAAGGCATTGCAATACACAATTGATTGAAAAATCTAACCACTGCTGGACATTTCTTACAATTTTTTTTCCTATGTTGAATAGAGCCGCAGTTCGGTCCTCAGGCCAATTTCTGAAAAATTGTTTTCCCAAAATAATTTTATTTGCTCATTTAAACACTAGATGGCGCTATAAAACACTCAATTCCGAAACTAACATCTTGATGACACCACATAAAATACCCCCATACTCTTACACGAGGCATGACGTCACAAATCTGCTACCCCCTCCAAAAACCCCCATTGTTGAGTTGTTTCTTCCTTCTGCCTCGTATAAGTCAAGTGACTCGCCCCCCTCAAAATACCCTCGTACTCTTACACGAGAAAACCGGAAGTCACGTGACCCCCAAGGGGGCGTGGCACTTCCGCCTCTGGTAGTGGGGCTCTTACTACTGACGGATTTTCGACGTTGGAACAACGCTCCTCTCCGTAACAGATTCTTTTAGGAGAAGTGCCTTGCTCCTGGTCAGAATACCCGTCTTTAATGGAATTTGCAAAGAAGGGTCTGGATCTGACACGCAGGTTGAAGTTTCCCAATCCATGGGTTCTTCCTCATCGAGGAGGATGGAACCCTTGGAGAGAAAGACATTAACCTGCCCGAAGACATCAGGACTGGGTTCCCAGTCCATCGGCTCAATAGCGTCAAGATTAGGAACTCGTACTGACATCATGAGCGTTAGGCTTAGCAAACGGTACAAGATATTAAACAAATAAAGCCGAAAACTTATAAATATTTGCTTAATTAATTAAATTTGCAAAGTTATAAATACAATTTACAAATTTATACAAATGTGTACAAACTTATCCGCTATAATTACTAAAATTTCTTTTAGTGTTTTTAGAGTAAACAATCACAGAACTTGACTCCAAAGCTTTAAATGGCGTCTTAGCTAACCATCACAAATTGCAAGTCAGCCAATGAGAAGTCTACAACTTATTTAGTACTCCACACACACTTTCACAGTGTGAAAGAACATGGTTATTGTGTTAGGAAACACGATTTTATCCCAGAATAAAATGTTTAATCATGACTGAAAAGTTGCACATGTATTAAGTTATTTGTGCTATTTTTCGAAAATTAAATTCTAAATTATCTGTTATTTATCGCTCCTTACCATATAAACATCGTAGATATTTTAACCAGTTTATTATCAATAATTTTAATTTTTGGCTAACTTTAGCCGTGATTTAATCCACACATTTGGTTTTGCATTATTTAAAACCATTTTAAATATGAGAAAAACTATTCACATAATAAAAGTAGAAAATGTCGTAAATTAATTAACCTCATTCTGTTGAATGAACAGCAATTTTAAAATTTAGTAGCTGCAGGTAAAGTTAATGCTGATTTCTATCCAACTGTCATTGGTTAAACGCAAAACATAAAGTGTAAATAAATTCAGTAAAGATAATTATGATTCTAAAAGACGCTAGTTGAAAAGATGTAATATTGTAACTTTAATTAGAATTATCATTCATCCTATGCGCTTTAACATTTTTAATTGAAGTATTTTTAAGGTATGGATTACCTCGTCGCCTAATAAATGATATTAGGTCTCAAATTGTCAGTGCAGTAATGCAACAGTTATGTTTTGTTTTGAACATCAATCAAAGTCACATACCTGCTTACCATCCACAGGCCAATCCTTTCGAACACAAAAACAGAGATTTGAAACCTCGTTTTATTTTATAGCAAAAATTACATTTTTAAAGAAAAAAGCGGTTTTATATAGTGTACCCAAGTAGAACAAATGACTTCTAATTTTCCTGAACATTTTTTTTTAAATTCCGAAATATCTTTAAAAATTCCCATTCAATAAAAAAACGAATGGGCTCTTTTAGTATCGAATCACATTCTAAATTAATTTACAGTACTTATTTTATAATTAAAAAAGTATTTTCGGTGGAAAATGTCTTTTTCATATTGTACCATATGACAGGACATGGAACGCGTAGCATGAAATTCAAACTTCCTTGATATATTACGAAATCCCTTATATTTTGGGAAACGGTTGTTTGTATTCAGTAATAGAGAACAATTTACTGTTAGACACATCATTCATTTGATTACGAAAAATGTATATTTTGAGTGAAACCGCAATACTGCAAATTTGAATTATTGCTTCATTTGATCAGTTCATTAGGTTGCAAAAATGTGTTTTTGTATCTTCATTACTGCCCCAGGTATATTTAAATGGTTTCCTGTAATTAATATAGAGCAGAAATATAATGCATACGCAACTGTTTATTTTATAACAAAAATACGATTTTAGGAGAAATATGCTTTTTTATATAGTAAACCCATGTAGCACAAATTACTTCTAGTTTTCCTGAACATTTTTTATAAAATTCCGAAGTGTATTTAGACATTCCCATACAATGAAATAAACGAATGGATTCATTTAGTATTGTATCCACAATTCAAAAACAAATTATATTACTTATTGTATTATAAAAAATTCTTATCTGGAGGTAAATGTCTTTTTCATATTGCATCATGTGATAGGACATGGTACGCAAGAGCATGAAATTCAAAATTCCTCGATATCTTACATATCGAGGAATATATAAGGCAATATATAAGGAATACATAAAAGATTTCCCTTTATATATTGCGCGAAACGGTTGCTTGAATTAAGTAATAGAGAACAATTTACTGCTAACCACATCATTCATTTGATTACGAAAAATGTATATTTTAAGAGAAACCACGTGACTGCAAATTTGAATTTCTGCTTCATATGATCAGTTCATTAGGTTGCAAAAATGTATTTTTATATATTCATTTCTGCCCCAGGTATATTTAAATAGTTTCCTGTAATTAATATAGAATAGAAATATGATGCATACGCATTTGTTTATTTTATAACAAAAATATGATTTTAAGAGAAATATGCGTTTTTATATTGTGTACCCAAGTAGCACAAATGAATTCTAGTTCTCCTGAACATTTTTTTTTATAAAATTTCGAAATATCTTTATAAATTCCCATTCAATAAAAAACGAATGGGCTCATTTAGTATTGAATCACATTCTAAAACAAATTACAGTACTTAATTTATTATAAAAATTGCAATTTTGGAGGAAATTCTGAAAATATGTGATTCATTGTAAGCTTTAATGTTTGATGAATCTCATTAAAATAAAGACACAATTATGAAGGCAAACAACATTATACTTTAAGATTTTGTCAGAATTATTTAAATGTATACGCCTAACTCTCAGAAAAAATGCAATCTTAGCATATTATTCTCATTAAGAGATTTTCTTTTATAAAACTTTCATAAATATATTTTTAAAGTACTTATAAAACGTATAATATTCTGTTTCTAATCTCCAAATTGTAATTTGAGATATATTTTACATGGATAAAACATTTTAGTATTTGTTTTTTAAAAGTTTATATCCATGTTTCCATAAATAAGTATAAACATAATCAAATCTGAATATAGTATAAAATAATCACTTTACCCTCGATTTTATCTCATGTATGAACGTATATTTGCCAGTAGCATTTATCTTCAACCATTTCATCACACGGCTTCTTTCATCATGGTCTTGGCTGGACTTTTGATAAACACAAGGAATTTTAGCCGCCAAAGGATAAATTTCAGTTTACTAATACAGCTTCGTATTATAATGAGTTTTGATATTCTAAAGTTAAATTTGAAATTATTGTGTTGCAATTTACTTCAGAGTGTGTTAATATGTTTCTGAACTACTACATAATAAGTATTTCCTTTATTATTAAAATACATTCCAATTTCAACAAAAAGTTCTTTCAAGCTTAATTTTAAATTGTAGTATGTATATTTTGCAAAGAGGAATATTATTTTGGTCGTTGTCAGAGTTATATAAGTAGAAAATTAATTATTTTATCATAATTTGCATAAACATTCTATGGTGTTTATGAGTTTTGCTCTTAATTGTTAAGCAGTGTGTTGTTTCTATCGATGAGGCATTTACGTGTCCTAAAAAAATAAAATATTACAGAATTAAACTTGGGAAACACCTGAAAACTGATGAAAATATCACAATTAAGTTTGTGTAACCAAATCTTCATATCCATTTTTTGTGTATTTTCCTTATTAAACTAAAATGCTTTTTAAACTGTATTGAATTTCAAAATATATTCATAAGTTTGAATGAATTTTATAGGATTTGATATGTATTGCATTTAAAATTTGATGCAATTGAATGTGCCCTTGTTAGACAGTTTTAGCTGGTCTTTTCTTGTTTTTAAATTGTAATTTTACTGTCTTTAAAATTGTCTCTTAATTGCCAATTAAGACAAGTTTTTATATAATGACAATATTTCATTAGTTTATTTTTTAAACTCGTGATATTTACTTTTAAATAACAAAAATAGCTAAAGTTAGCATATGCAAAGAACTTAAAAACAGTTGAAATAAAATATCATGATTTTTAAAATATAATTTGACAAATATTTTATTTTACCAATATGATTCTAGCACACATTATATTTGCTAATTTCGAGAACTATACACTTTATTTATAAAATACTAAATATACCAAGTATGTTCAGAGGGGTAGTGGGCATAATTGCGCCCGGGTACGTTACATTTTTGGTGCCCCTTTGGAAAAATAGTAATACAATATAAATTAATTATATTAAGTAAGAATATATATTGTATATATATATATATATATAATATATATATATATATATATATATATATATATATATATATATATATATATATATATATATATATATATATATATATATATATATATATATATATATATATTATAATAAATAAATTATACTTGTGCAATAAGAATACAATACAAATAATAACGTAATGTTGTACTTAGTATAAAATAATCGAAAATTAATTTAAAGTCTCAGGCTAAGCTTTAAATTTGAAACAAAATTCAATTCTGTTAAAAAAAATTATATTGGATTTGGAAACGTGTCAAGAGAATAATCGGACTTATACGTGATTGAAAATTAATTAAAAGATTTTATTTTTTTCATAGACTAATACAATTATTTTAAGAAACATCAAAATTCTTTAAACATAAAATAATTCAATATATATTATAGATATATAGGTAGAGGCGAATATTTAAAATCTAATTTAATACACTATGCACATTTTTCTTGCCTCTGCTTAGGCGATGTGATCAATTACTTCATCAAAGTTGATTATTTCAAATTTTTCTTTTTCTTTACTTAAGATTGTTAAATCACTTAGACGCTTTTGACTCATGGTGGATCATACATAACTCAAAATTAAATTAATTTTGCTGAATGAACGTTCACAGCTTGCAAATGATGTAGAAATAGTTAATAGTATTTGAAGGACAATTTTCATTCTTGGGAAAGAACATCCTTATACACCGTATGAGATTAGGAAGGTTACAGGTTCTCTATTAGAGTTTTAGGTTGAATTTCTTTTCTACTGCAGAGAAACATCTTGCAGTCAGAAATTTTAATTTTAATGAAATATTACAAATAACAATGGCAAATTAATATGAAAAAGTACATTAAAGATAAATCAGAATTTAAAATTTTAATAGAATTTAAGACGGGCTGTTTGTAACAGGAACAAATAAGCAACTCTTGTATTAAGTGTCCAAACGGCAAATTTCTTTATGAAAATTGCTTATGCATTCTATGTATACGACGACCTCACAACCAATCATTTTAGAAATTTAAACTTCGGTTGATTTCTATTCGTTTAAAGATACACAAAATAAAAATGTATTTCTTCTGACTATACTCATAGTGAAAATAAATCACAGGTGTATAATATATTTTGTTATTTGCAAGCTCAAGGTTTTCTGTTTTAAGAACATAAAAAACATTGCATGAATGAAAAAATTCTACGATATTTTACTTTCCTTAAAAGATGTAGTAAATTATTTATTCTTTTACAATTTGCTGCATGTACTTTTAAATAAGAAAGATTTTGTGTAAAAATATTTTTGATTCTATTATTTTCATATAAAGTTCCATTGAAATTGTTCCGCAAAAAATTTCTTGACATTGCGTGACTCATTACATTATTCAGCAAATTGCTTTGCGTGTGTGTGTCATACTATTAAAAATATTACAAACTTTATCTCATATTTTTATCTCAAGCATCATTAAGAAAAAGTATCTGTTGTTTGTGAGATTTTATGGGTAAGAAATTCTGTCTGGAAATTGGTTTGTCATTCAAATCAGTGTAATACTTTGAAAATTATGAAAAGTGCAGAATTTTTAAAATACATGTTGTAATGTAGTTATGAGTGTATATAAGAAAAATGTATATAGTATTAACTCCATTTGTGTTTAACTTCATTGCAACAATATGAAATCGCTAACGCAAATTAAATGATGCAAATAAAAATTTATACTATTCATATTTTAATAAATTTGATAAACTATATTTTATTTTTATTTTCAATTAGAGCCTGCCATTTAATTTGATGTACGCTCTTAGACTTACTATTTGTTATTTTACGACTTCCATACACTTCATTAGAAAAGTTATCCTTTTCCCTCTTAAATTTTTATTAATAATCATATTTACTTTAATTTTTTATAATTCAACTTAAATAAAATTCTATTTTTAAATAAGTTTTTAGGTGAATGGTTAATTTTTACTAAATTTAAGTGGATTCTTAATTTTTATATTGTCAGTCTTCTATAATTGTTTTTTCATTAAAACTGTCAGTTGCATTGATTTGTAATGTTTAATTTGAAATAAAATTGAGAATCATGATTGTGTATCAGTCATTTTCTTTGCACTATAAAAATATTAAAAAAAATTATCCTAGATTGTGTGAAAAATGTTTAAGAAACTCTACAAACTCTAAATATTAGTATTATATTTTCTTTTTTTTTATTAATGATTTGATTCCCATTCTAAATATTTGTAAAATATATAATATCGATTCAGGGCTCTTATTTTATCTAAATAAATTCACCGATATTCCATTAATAAAACGTTATAGATAAATATATTTTAAAATACTAGGTTAACTGAAATATATATTTCATAATTTTAAAAGAAATTTTTTACAAATGAAGGTAAATCTTAATAGCATATTTATTCGATGTATTTTTAATTTAACAAATTTTATAATTTTATAATAATATATTAATTGCAATTATGAAATCTTGATTACTATCAGAAATACTAAAAAAATTAAAGTGTATTAAAATATTTAACTGCAAATCTTCCGAATTTCCGTTTATAATTCATATTTTCTCACTAAAAATTACAAGAAGTATTCAAAAATGAAAAAATGTTGTAATGAAAAGAATATCTAAAATAGTATTTTATTACACATTCAATTAAACAGTAAATTTAATATATTTATTTTTTTATACTATGTGTAGTATTTTATTTGAAAGTTTAACAAGAAAATTTTATCAGGCAATCACAACATCAAAATAATTTGAATATCAAAAGTCCCATCCAGTACCAAAAAAAGAATTTTTAATTTTCTAACTAAACAATAAATAATATTATAATGGAATATTATCCAACATCACATACACAAAATCTGTAGTTGTTACTACAGATTTTGTAAATTCTCAGTTTTGTAAATATTGAATTGAGCTCTGTAAAACAAATAATTTAATTACTAGAGTATTAGATATTCACAATAAATTTAAAGAGATGAATTTGTTAGTAAAAAATATTCATCAAAAATGGTTACGATAAGAAGCTAACTTAGTATTAGATTGAGCTTTTAATTCATTGCCAATAAATGTCATACATTGAACAAATTATCATCATCTTGATGAAATTAATAATTTTAAATATTAGCATAACAAGTTATTGCTACAATAAAATGAATAGATAATTATATTATTAAGTATTTACTTAAATATTTATGTGACATTACAATAAAGGAAAAATTTAATACCTGTTTTAAATTCAATATCTGATTAGAATATTAAAAAGAACCTTGTACATTGTTTTTTTATTGAATTGAAAAATGCACATAGTATGAGAAAAATTAATTTTACTAAATTAACCACAGTAATAAAATTGGCTAAAAGAGATGAAGATACACATGTAATGCTAAGCTATATTTTTCTTTAATGGGCAATTAAAAAATTGAAAGAAAACTGAGTCATGGTATGGATTTTGAGATTGATCATCCAGATTGATGTTAATGTGTTAGACAATTCACGCAATCCCTGTAAAAATCATAGAGTAAGATATTTTAACATTTCATTTTTGGAACCCTAATAGCCAAGTTATTTTGGATATGGAGCTTGGTACAGAATAGCACAGGTGCCTTGACTATCGAATTCAATAAACAAGAACATTGAAAAGAAAATAACTATTCCTTCTGCTGTTACACCTGAAATTCTCGCCAATTCCCATCTTCAGACTACTGTAAGTTATTTTCTTTTTTAGATAAAGTAAATTAGATTTACTGTTCTATTTGTAACAAAAGTTCTCTTTCTCTGCAATAAGCTTTATATGTGTCTGGAAAATAAAAATTATTCTTGTTTGAGTTATATATATATATATATATATATATATATATATATATATATATATATATATATATATATATATATATATATATATATATATATATATATATATATATATATATATATATATATCACATTTAAATGCATTTTCCTACTAATTTCAAAAATATTTTATTTTTATGGATTCCATGATAAATTGCCAAATCATTTAAAAACAATTTACTTTGAAAACAAGATGAAACTCTTTGTAAACAAAAGTATGTTTGTAAACAAAAAAGTGACTTTTTAAATGTATGTTTCATATACATTTAGAATAACCTCATGTTTTAAAAGTCTTATGGGAAAGCCTCATGAACCAACCACTGAGATATGAAATCATTAAGTAGATAGGCGAATAAATCTAGACTGGCAGTAATCCTACCATTATTTTGATAGCTATGACTGAAAACGAAGTAATACTGAATTTTCTAATAAAATTTTCTTATAAAATTAAAAAATAATTTGTCACACATTGGTAATTATAAAACTATTTGCGATTGTTTAGTAATGTTTGCAGCTTACTATCTTTAATTCAAGTAATTATTTCTTTTGTGAATAATAGTTTTACAATCTTAAATCACATACTTAATATATTATTTACCATATATAATATAATATTATAATGAAATAAAAATTGTATTGTTATAAAATTTTATAAACATAACATAGTTCTTAAGTTAATTATTTCAAGGAAGGAAATTTATAATATTTTTGTATTGTATTCTGCTTCATTTAAAAACAGTGCGTAACTTTTATAAAGATTACTAATTAATGGACTTATTCCTGAATATAGTTATTGAGGACCGATCTGTAAAAGCAAAAATATTCCATTAGGTAATGAGAATTTTTTAGTTAGGTACTATATATTCTGCTAAAATAAAACCCACAGATATGTATACCCACATGCATCTTCTTCTCTTCTTCTTCTTTGAATTGGGTTTGTATATCATTAGGCACCTCTGCTTTTATCAGCATTTTGTACCATTAACTCCAAACCCAATGTTTCCTAGTTCCAGTTGCTCGGGTCAACCACTTTATTAATAAAGTCCGATAACCCTTTAATGGAGTCTAGGTGTAACTCTCTAGTATGGATGATGCCTAAAGAAGTTAATCTAGGGAGGGCAAGAGCCTCGCATTCATAAATGATATGCTCTGCCATTTCCTCTTACGTATGACATTTCCAGCAGATAGGGTATTGCTGGAACAGTCCCATCTGGTCAGAAAGTCAGTCATGTTAGGGATAGCTTCCTGACTTTCACCAGAAGAAGATGGTTTGGAGGTCATTTCTACCTCAAGTGAAGGATTCATTACTGCCCCTTTACAAGATTGCCTCTGAGTTCCCTTGTCTTTTTCAGCTAAGTCTACTTCAGAGGCTTCACCTGCAAATGCAGAATGGTTTGTTATTTCTTGTGTCTTTTCAGCCACAAGATAACAATAAATAAGCTCATGTAATATAAGTCCACCCAGCATCGCCTGAGATACTGGGCAAGGCAAATTACTGTAGAAGTTTGCCAGCCAACTAGAGGCTCCGTTAAGACACCATTACCGCGGTGCCAATTAGCCCTAGGCACGGATCGCATAACACCAGGGTTTACGGGAGCTGGTTCACCGCCTCTGATTCTATATTCAAGGCTATCCTGTCATTCCTACAGGAAATTCGGTGATCCACCATCTGCCGACGCGCCTGGTGGCTGCTCAAGCCCCAGGAAGGTACGCGAACTCCCTGGTTCCAGGACCCATATGCTTCACAATAATGTGTTTAATAATGTATTTTATATATAGCAAGTTCAAATGATGGATAAAAAGATTAAAGTTATATGACTCAACTAGATTTATATAATGGGTATTTTTAGTTGTTTAGTAATAATCTTGTAAATTTTTGAATTTCATTTAAAAAGAAACAAACACATTTTAATAAAATACATTTTTATATATGAAGTTTGTAACCATAAATACAAAAATTAATGTTGAAGACACATCTTTGTGTAAATTGTCAACTTGCTTTTTAGTATAGTTTTAAAAACATTATTATTTTTGATAAACTATTTAATATTGAGAATTGTGATAGAACTCCTTTTGTAAATTATGTACAACTGAAATAAAATCTAATTATAATTTTAAAAGTATGTTATGCATATTTTTGTGTTTTTGAATTCCATATTTACTTGAATATTGATCCAACTTGTTTATAAGTTTTGAGTCTTAATTTTAATGCAAAGGACTTTTTAAATCATGGTGCCATTCAACTTTGCATTCTGCAAGTCAGTTTCTAAATAATTAATGAAATGATATTGAAAACAAGAGTGTCTGTAAGTATGGACACTTATTGTAAATGGAAAATAATTTATTTCAGAAAAGAAAATTATTTATTAAAGTGTTTATTCATGATATTACTTTAGAATTCTTTATTTATCTATATGTTTTTGCAAATGATACGGAAGATTTTTTTTGTTATTTCAATAAATTTTACGTGTCTCAAATTATAATTTAATTATTTTTGATATTCGATATGACTCTGAAAATTTTTTTCTGCTTTGTTTCATTCGAGTATTATGATTGCCATCTTACAAGGAATTTTATACAATTTTAATAACATGACTGACGATTTAAGTGATTATCTTTATTTATAATTTAAAAACATTAATGAAAATGAGAAATCTCATGTTTAAAATATTCCAAATAGAATTTTGGAATTTTATGTCTATTGTTAAATAATTTTTCAAATTCAATTCCTGGAAATCGTTTGCGTTGTCTTGCGACTGAAAAACCTCTAAATATAATCGGTTCCTAATTTTGAACAATTTTAAGCGAATAAGTCGACACCTGAGCATCCTAATCGTCGTCATCACCGGTCACCTCTTAAAAACCTTGAACAGTAAGTTTTCAGATTATTTTAAATTTACCCTAATATTTCATTTCTTTGCATCATTATCTATTTCTTAATTTAAATAAGATTTATGTGATTTCAAGCTTCTTAACACAAATAAAAACATTAAATGCAAACTGATCTTAATTTAATCTATCACAAAGTTCTATTTCATCTGTATAAGGGAGACGAAACTGAGCTAAAACACAGATGAGTATAATTTTTCTTTCTTCTTTGCATTTCGTTTCATATTATTTTCACCGAGAAGTTGAAACTCCTCTAACAGGTGAGCATCACTTTTTTTTTTTATTTGTCGCAAAGCTTAATATTTTGTGTTGGAAATTACCGGCACAATTATCAGATCTCTAATGGAAATAAATAATAAATTTTTTTTTTAAAAAAAAGTGTCGTTCATATTTTTCTCACAGAAAACAAGAAAAAGAGGAGCAAATCCTTTTCTAAATTTATTTCTGCATGTTTCGATGTTTTATTCAAAATAGAGGGGAAGAAATTTTTTTGTGCGTGTGAAGAATAATTTATATTAATTTTTCAAGAATATATCTTTGGTGTATTTTTACATAGGGAAGATGAAGCTATCAAACAGGTAAGTATTAATTTTTTTTCAGGAGAGTTTCAGTGTGATTTGGATAAGAGTTAAAAATTTTTCTTGTCTTGCATTAAAGTAAAGTTGATGACGTCTTACATCACTTAGTGTTTCATTATTTTAACTTGTAATTCAAATTATTAAAATACATTACTTATTACAAAATATTATTTACATTAATTATAATTTTTAATTAAATTTTTTGACAATATTTAGTGATAGAGACGAACAACTAAAAAAATAATGAAGAAGAGTTATGGTGAGTATATAAAAAGAGTCCACTATAAGACCGAAGCAGTGTCGGGACTCTTATGCGAATGATGAGTGCAGTATAATATATCTTAGCGACGGGTTGAGACTTAAATTCTCTGTTGAGTCTTCAAACCCCGTCACGTGGAGGAGTAAAAAATATTTTTCTTAAGAGAATTATCCGAGAAAGAGTATGATGAAGGGGGCACTCTGCTGGTGGTATCACGCCCCTGTCGATCGCCCCTAAAGGAAGGACCCCATACCCAGCACTAGGCATCCGTCATTCAAGGAGGAGGGGGGGGCGACATCCGCCTGCGTGATGCCACCATCAGAGTGCGTACTTGTGCGTAAGCACATTTGCGAAAGTGTGCTTGGGGCGTCTACGTATGATTCTTTCATGCCATGCCCCAAGTAGCACAAAGATATTGGCCAATATTGCGAACACCGATGATGTTAAATAATATTGTACGATATTCCAAAAATTAGTTTTTTCTAAACAATTTAGGAATTACAATGAAGTCAATGATTTCAGAAGATTATTCTTAAAGTTTATCCATGGTGTACAAATCTTTTTTTTTTTTGAAATCTTCTGAACATCGATTGATATTGTATAATATTCCAGAGGCAATATTTTTTTGTGAATGTTATTTAATATCTCTGTAAATGTCAATGATTTCTATGTGGCTGACCGATGGCTGAGTGGTTAGCACTCCTGAGCTGCGAGTCTCGGGTTTGAATCCCGGTTCGGGCATGGGGATGTTACTTTCTTTCTCTGTCCTTTCTTCCGT
Organism: Latrodectus hesperus; assembly: GCA_037975125.1. Taxonomy (NCBI): domain Eukaryota; kingdom Metazoa; phylum Arthropoda; class Arachnida; order Araneae; family Theridiidae; genus Latrodectus; species Latrodectus hesperus. The sequence goes on from JAJQOW010001513.1 coordinate 42,060, forward strand.
GATGATGTATGAATGTGGCCCACCCTATAAACGGGTTTGTGGTGGTATGACGCGGGTAACGCTACTCACCTCCGTGACTTGGTTCACAGGTGCCCGCTGGGTAACGACAAACAAGTAGCATTTTCTGGCCTTGTTATGGCACAGGGTTTGTCACCCAAGGGCCCGCCGTTGGAAAAAAATTATTTCTATGTGAAATGAAGTGAAGATGTGAGAGCCTCTCTTACAGAATAAACAGTTTAAACCCAAATTGATTATGTACAAAAAATGCGCAACCAAAATTGTATTAGGAAAAAATATAATTTGTGATTGCTATTTCTTTTCTAAATCTTCAGTTCTTGGAATTGATTTTTAATATTGAAGAAATTTCAGTTCTTTTTTTTTTTTTTGTTACTCTAATTTATAATTCGTTCTAGAATACCTTTAAATTCAACTATAAAGATTAGTTTAATCTATTCGTTGCCCATATAATGTGCTAATTTTAGTATAGTTCGTAATATTATTAATCTAGTTTTAGTTGACGAATATTTAAAATAGATGAATGCAAAAAGGTTTTGATTTGAAAAAAGTCATTTATAGGTCTTAAATAGATTTGAGTTCAAAAGAAATGATTTAAAAACCTGTTGTTATGGTTCTTTATTAATTCACCCTATTAATAGAATAATATGTCGATGGATTTAACCATGTTTTTGAATTGTTTTTTATAATAAATTTTACGCCAGATTAGTAATATTTTAATTATGACTGTAGAAAGATACATATTTTTCATACGTGTTTCCTTAAATATTTCATCTTAATTTTATCTATTTTAGTTGAAAATTTTAAGTAAATATTTTCAATTACTTGAATGATTTATTGAATATCTTTATGAGTAATATACATTATAAGTAGAGAGTAACATATTGTTCCACCAATTTTTCCTTGTATATATTAAAAATGTTAACATATTATTTTATTTTGAAATTTAATTATAGCCTTTGATCTGTTTTTTCCATTTAAAATGTGAATAATATTATCAATGAATATAAAGATCATGCTACCGAAATTTTTTAAAAGACTTTATTAGTTTATAAAGAATTCTGCAGAGGAGAGAAAAATTTGTATCTTGAACCATTAATTTTAGTGAAAATATTTTTTAATTCAAAATCTGACACTGAAAAATTAGTAATTATTTTTGAAAAACACTAGAATTTTTAGCCATTAAATTCAAGATACATGATAACATAATGTGTTGTTTGTTAAAAATATTGCAATGAAACTATTTCAGAACTTTGATTATATGATGAGACATTACCATCAATATTAAAAGATTTTTATTTATAGAGAAAAATGGGTTTTTAATTAAAATTGAAAATTTTAAAAGTAATTTTAAATTTGCATCAATTTTTTAATTCGTTTGTACTTATATTAATTTACATTAATTGTTAAATTCCAACCAAATATTCATATCTAAAGATATGAAAAACCTATATTTTGAATATTTACAGGATAGAGCATCTCCAGCAATTTATAGTGAGAGACTGAAGATAAAATCTTCCTCAAGTTTAAGTGCTAAAAATTGATTATTTATCATAAGATATTTTAAACGATTCAATTTTGTTCTAAATGTATAATTATATTCATTTGTATAAATTTTATTTTCTGATATGTTCTAAATATTAAATATGAGACATAAGCAAATTTAAGAGTCGTAAATATTTATAATTCAACTATACAGTGAGTTATTTTTCTTGCTTATTTATTGCATTCAGCAATTAAAATTTCTGCTATAGTTAAATTTTTGATTTTGTAATTAAATTAAGTTTAATGTTTTTAAGTATATATTAAGTTATTTATGAAAAAAGACATTTCGTTCAAGGTTAGTTTTTGCTTCTGGGAAAATGAAATAGTGTATAATGAAGTTGCTGTGTTTTTGCTTTTTCAATTACATCCATGTAAACTTTTTAATTAAATAAGAATTTTTTTTATATTTCTATAAAAACATACTGAAAATTTTGTAACTAGTTTGTGCATGATATATAAAATTATATTAAATGCAAGCAATTCTATGTGAAGATAAAAATATTTTTTCTTCATTCCTTAAAATTTTCAGTTGAATAAAAAATATTTTTCTATTTATTATGTATACTTTTTAAATATAAAATTTTTAATGAACATGCTTAAAATATTTATTATTATCCATTTCTTTAGCTGCTTTTAACTGTATGTTTTAACTACATGCGTTATAAATAATGCAGTCACTAAGAAATGATATAGGTGTTATACAAAAGTTTTGCTGGAGTCACATATTGGAGTGACAGAAAATTTCTAGTTCTCTGATGTGACAAATAAGCTGGTTTATCTTTTTTATCTATTTAATAAAGGGTTCCAAATCAATAATTTTTTTGTTTTATAAATTCCTTCTTGATGCAAAAGTAAGAATCTAATTATAAAGCATACATTTAGTAAAACTATTAATTTCAGTGACTTAAGTACGATAAAGTAAAATTTCCAAATTTCATTTATTTCAATTAATCATAGAATTTGCTTTTGTTGAATATTTTATACAATTCTTTTTATTTATACTAAACATCCTCTGTTTATTACAAGATACTACTGTGTGTGTGTGAGAGAGAGAGAGAGAGAGAAATTTATTTTTTATTTATTTATTACATTACATATATTCAGACTTGTATGTTTGATGTAAATAAACATATTATGAAAAGAAATTGATTAAATGAATAGTATTCAGTTTTATAGTCTATTGAGAATGGATTCTAATGAAAACGAAACTAAGGTTTAGGGGGCGTGGCACTTTGTTTACATTTAATTTTAATTAATTTAAATAGCTTAAATAATTTTAAAAATTTAAGTGTTATATATTTTTGGATGCAGAAAAATGTCCTTTATTCAGAATGATCAAAATTGAAAAATCGATTTTTTGAATGTAAAAATGTTCTTGGTTCCCAAAT
>JAJQOW010001514.1:0-45001 GCA_037975125.1 Latrodectus hesperus
TATGAATTCATAGAAATGGGATTGAAGATGCGATTTTAAAGGAAAAAAACATTGCAGTACTTATTACATTTGCATTGTATTAATTGTCATGGTACATTAAGAATTAAAAAAAACCTGCGGAATTCTCTATATTAGAGTTATCGTTATGCAAATAAAACTTTTTGCCACAAAATATCATGTCCAAATTTATGCATTTTAATGAGTATCATAAAATGCATAAATTTAATTCTGCATATATAAAATTCTAAATATAATTCTTCATATGGACGTTTGATAGAAAACAAATTGAGTGATACCAAGGAAACAGTAACACATAAAATTTTCCCTTCTAATATTACACCTGAACTTTAACCAATAAACTGTGAACATCTGCATCATTCTTAATCATGAAGTTTGCTCAAAAGCATATTTTCTTAATAAGCAATGAAGTTTTATTTTAAATAATGAATAACTCAGCACTGTTAACAGTAATGTCTGAATTCCTGGAATATATAGTAATATGTATCATTCCTTGAATCCTAAAGCTTACCTTAATTCCAATATCAACTTTGTTTTACTTAATTTAATTCAGCATTGCAAACAAAATTAAAAACACTAGAAGCTGTGTAGAAAAAAGTTTAGAAATTTTAGTCTTTGTTTCTTGTGAAGATGACATTAAAAGAAAATGTGTTGTTGAAAAATAAGTTTTTTTTTTCAAACTATAGAAAATAATTCTGCAAACTGATATGGTTGATATTTTGTTCACAAGTGAAACATTTTGGTGAATTCGAAGTGATTTCCATGGTCCATAAGGATTCCGATACATCTTTCACCACCTTTCTGATTCTGCCCTACAACCTAGTCACAATAAGATCGGCTTTTAATCAAGCTCGGAACTTTCAGTCTGAATTCCGAATAAATCAAGAAACGTATGCACTAGGCAGGAATGATTGTTCCAAAATAGCTGGTCAGTGGATGAGTGGTTAGCGCCCCTGCCTCTTGGGCTGTTATTGTTGTCGCAAAAGCATGCTTCTCTGCACTGAGTTGGGCTCTAACAGTGAGATAAAAGCGGCCAGTTGGAGTCTTCAAGATTTTGAAGTAGTGACCTAGCAAGAGACCCCCAATATTCATAGTGACAACACCAGAGGGATCATTTCATTTGGAGGACATTGCGGCCATACCCAGTTTTAACATGCTCCAGCATCCGTTAGCAAACACGATGAACCTTCGAATAAGATCAAGATTCGAACTCACTACCTTCCGCTAATAAGAACGACGTCCAAACCAGCAAGGCCACCACAGCCTCACCTCTTAGGCTGTTGGAAGCGGGATCGAATCCCGGTTTGGGTATGAATGTTCCTTTTAGTGTTGCCTTGTCATTTCGACTGGGATGAGGAACGAATGTGGCCCACCCTTTAAAAGGATTTGTAGTGGAATGACAAATATAATGCTAATCGCTTCCGTGATTTGTCTCACTGGATAAGCATAAATTAGTGTCATTTTCCTACCTTGTGACAAAGGGTTAGTCACTAAGATCCAAACTCGTGATCTTAGTGACTTGTTTGATAAAATATCTTAAAGAATTTTATCAAAAATGTACTTATTAAAACGTGCCGCTTTCAAAAAGAGTCTGATTGAAATGTATTATTTTAAAACAAAATAAGCAAAATGTCTCAAATTGGAAAACTAATTTTATTTTAAATCAAATAATACTTCCTAAACACATATTTGGAAATTATATTTCTTGAAATTGCGGATCTAACATTTTTAGTGACTTACATTTTGTATAGAATAATATTATGTATATAATATTTGAAAATAATTTCTTTTTATAAAATTAATTTAAAATAATCTTATTTTATTTTGATTTCATAACCATATTTCACTTATACAGAATTGATAAAAGCGAAAATAATTTAAATGGTTGTTTTTTAAATTCATTTTTTTATTTCATACATTAGGAAAATAATAGACATTCATTGAAATAATTTTTTAAAAAATGATATTTTAAAAGTAAAAATGAGTAATCAACTAAAAGTTAAGGAAATATTCTTTTTTAATTACTTAAATTTATAAAGTAAATGATTATATCATTGCACGGTTAATGCTGTTTACTTAAAATACATATGCCTTCAAGTATATAAAAATAAGTTGATTGCAAATAAACACTATGTTATATTAAGGATTATAAAGCGAAACGTTTTCCGTGACAAATGTTTGAGTATTTCTTATAAAATACTAAATTTAGATAGAATTCTTAATATATTTGGATAAAAGTAAATTGTGCTGATGAAATATAATATTTAACTTATTTCCTAAAACAAAAACAAAAAAAACTCTGTTGTATTAAATTGTTTATTCTCCAGAAATTTTTTCCTTGAGTCAATATTGCTAACGTATATACCACTAAATCACCAAGCACAAATAAAATCTACGGCCATGAATCGATGGTCATCACCTACATGCATTATTTCCTATTATTCTCATTACTTCCATTCCTATTATAAAATTTCCTTGATGTCGCAGTTTTAAGTGTGAATAGTTGACAGATGTTCTCTGACTAAATCTATAGAGGGCGCTATTGAGATATTTCAGTTTTGTGCCACTCGTTTCTTAATTGATCTGTATTTGTCATTATGTCACACAAACTCAAATGTCCTGCTGTAAGATTTCACCAGTAATCATTAATGGATATAAATTTAGGTAGAAGGTTCTGGGTTCAATTCCGGATACCTCAAAATACGCGTCACATTTAGCACTTCCGCATGGCGAATGCATGTTTTGTACAAATGAAAGTAAAATTAGCTTTCTATTTTAAAATTACCTTGATGTCACAGTTTTAAGTGTGAATAAATGACACCATGTACTCTGACTTCATCTATAGAGGGCACTATTGAGATATTTCAGCTTGTGCCACTCGTTTCTTAATTGATCTGCGTTTGTGTGACATAATGACAAATACGAAGGTCCTGCAGTAAGATTTCGCCTATTATGGTGAACAATTCTAGGTTTCCTTCCGGACACCATTGTGTCTGTCGCCTTTTGCAATTTCCAATTTCGCATGCGTGCCTTGTACATCCCGAATGCAGAATTTCAACGTCCTTTTTCAAACTTCCTTTGACTTCTTAAGTTTACATGCGATAAATGTTGTCATGTTCTTTATTTTAAATGTTCCAAGGAGGTATTTTGATATTTCAGTTCTTTACGAGGTTCATGTTTTCCTCTAATTTCACCATGTGTTGCGATTTCAACATGTCCGACAGTAAGGTTTGGCCACTGATGGCGTTAAGCAGTTAAAACTTTATGTAGAAATATATATATATATATATATATATATATATATATATATATATATATATATATATATATATATATATATATATATATATATATATATATATATATATAGCTGGGCACGTAAAAACAACACACCATGCCATGATTTTCTTTTTAAAAAATGCACTTTCTAAAATTAAAATATGAACAGAGAACAAGGCAAAATGTAATACAGTAGCGATTAAACACAAACAAGCATACATAATGCCAGTCAGTTGAGGTCTAGTGACAAAGTCTCGCTTTTCCCCTCAAAGTAGAACCCCTCAATTACCCAGGCTGATGCATGAGATTTCCACTGTCCAAATCTTGGCGACCGTAATGTATCTCTATGGGATTTTTTTCTAATTGCCATGAGAAATAAAGGAATTTCAAGTAGAATTTTCAAAAATTTTTGCTACCAAACGTTGGATGTAGGCCATAAGATTATTTTGTGGGTCATTAAATAATGAAAACAGAAACGTTTAAACCATTAATAGTCGAAACTATTTTATGATGTTTACGGTTTGCTACTTTTCCTTTAAAATCGCCATTTTGGCACAATCTGACTTTGCTTATTTGGGTAAAAGACTTGCGAGTTAAAAAGTAATATCACTATTCTTAAGCTAAATAATATATTTTATAATTAATGGAAAAGAGTTTATTTAAATGTAATTAAGTTTAAATTTAACATCTTATTACATGGTATCTTGTTCTGAAGTGTGTGTTTATCATTTTATTTATATCTGAATTACATAGCTTGTAAATTAATTTTGTTATGTTTTTAAATTTTGTATTTTTCCGCCACCAAACACATTTAGCGTTATAAATCCTTTTTTTTCTGTAGAATTTATTATAGTTTTAATCATAATGAGTATTTTTTATTTTATTTGGCACCAAATTATTAGCAGTATAAGTTTTCGGAGGAAAAATTGCCGCTGCAGTTTATTTTTTCTTTTGCTCGAAAAAAGGGGTTCCGGACGAAGCGCTGAGGATTATATACTTCAAATTAAGGTAAATATAATGTGTAAGATGCATAATATTTTTACTACACAGTTCCGAAGCACACTATTGTAATTTCAAGTGTTTTTAGCAAGTACTAAACATCAATGTTTTCCTAAATTCTTATTTTAAAAGTTAGTTTCTTAAATTTTAAAATAAAGGATTTTAGTGTTGTATTTTAATGTATAGTTCTTGTATTCAATTAACCAGATTCATGAGTTTTTGCTTATACCAAGATAACTCATAATAATTAATGTATACCGAATTTGTTAACTTTAACAACAATCGCAATTCATCTGCATATTCAGTTTTCTTTCGTATTGTGCAAAATTGACCGATTTGTTTGTGAGATTTTTCAATAAAAATCTTTTTCCTTCATAACTTGCTTTTACATAATAATGTATTAAAAATACATTAGCGGCAAATATATATAAGAGAATTTTTTAAACAAAATTGATTTTTTTTGACAAAATTTCTTCTCTTATCAACATTTTCATCTTGATTTTCGATTCTTTAGAAGATAAAAAAAATCTTTAAATTACTGGTAAGAAAGTTTTCTTTAAAAATTCCTAAAACTAATTTAAAGATTTTTCAAATTAAAGACAGTATAGGCAAAATAAATGAAATCAATTAGTTTTATGAGACATAGGTATAAAAATAATAATTCAGACTATGAATTCCTAGTGGTTACTGCTCCAGCATTTGAATTCCACTGCAAGTTTGGAAGTCTGTAATGGTTCAGAATAAACCTTGAACTGTTTGTCCTAATTTAATGAGCTCTTAAATGCAATGAATGATTGTTGAGCAAATAACAAAATATGAATTCTTAAAGATTTGCTCACAATAATGCAGTATATCAATGAATTTTCAGTTTAATCAAGAAAATAAGTTTAATTCTTTGTCCACAGAAATTCTAAAACATTTTCATTCTAAAAGGCTACATTATGATTGTTAATTTAAAAGTTTTTTCTTATGTTTAACAAGATATCAAAAATTCATTAAAACTAACTATAGCTTTTTAGTCTTGGTTAAATAATTTTCATCCAAATATAGCTCCAATTTCAAGTTATTAAGATACTAAATACGTTTGTGTGTATATGTACAAAAGTATACAATGAATGGTTTTTTTTAGTTATTCTTTTAGACTATTTTAAATTTACTCTTGAAAATGTTATGAGGATCTTTTTAATATTTTAAAATTGTGATACGTTTTGTGTAGTATCGATATTTTGAAAATTTCTCCTCTCTCTGGAATTTAACATATCAAATATGATACATGAATTTCTAAAAAACGATTATCCTTTTTGTACTTTTATCTAATTAAAAAATGAAACATTTAATTTGAATAGTAAGTTAATGGGAAATTTTATGATAAATGGAGGAACAAAAAAAATGGTACAATACAGTTTTTCCAAATTTATTAAGAATAATGTTTACATAAAATTATTGTAATTCGTACAATAAACCGATATCAAACAACTGGGTTTATATATATATATAATATATATATATATATATATATATATATATATATTATATATATAGTATATATATATTATATATATATTATATATATATATATATATTATATATATATATATATATATATATATATATATATATATATATATATATAATATATATATATATATATATATATATATATATATAGTATATATATATATATATAGTATATATATATATATATATATATGCAACATTTTGTTTAAACTCATTATTATAATTTATGCTTTGCAGCTCAACATATATTTACTTTCTACTTTTCTAAGTCTTTTTAAACTTAAAATACCTGAAATATATAAAAAAAAGCGGAAAAAAGACTTAATTTTAATACTTTTTAGAAAATTAAATTATATAAGTATAAATCGGTACATCACTTATAAAACCTCTTGTTATAAATGATTTTAAAAGTATCAAGGAATTAAAAAATAAACATCCAAATTTCAGGTGATTCCTTTTCTTGCTTCCATCAAGAAACTATTGTAAAAATATTCATTATTCGGGTTAACAGGTAAGTAAATGAAAACTATTGAAAGGAAGGTTTAATTAATTTTCTTTAAAGATATTTCAGTCATCTGAGAAAAAGAATATTAAAAACATATTGGTTGTAAAGCTCCTTCTAATTTTTAAAATAAAAATTTCGAGCAATTGATTCTACAGGTAAAAATAATTAGAAATCCAAACTCTTGTTACATTTTTATTTAAAAAAATACTTGTTTAATTATAGTTTTTTAAATATGTTAATTATAGCTTTTAGATCTAAGTAATTAAATTCTGTTTCATGAGATTTATGTGATTATTATGGAAATAAAAAAGTTTGCTTTTTAATTCAAATGAAAAGAAATACGAAAATCTCTTCCATGAATCAGTCTCCAAATAAAAGAACATCCCCAAATAATTAATAAATACTAAATCAATTGTATCTCAATATAAGTTTACGTCAAGGAAATAATACAAGTGTATTAAAGCTATTGAATGGAGTAAGGGAAAAAATATTGAAGAAAAGAAAACAAGTTTTCCCTTGTTATAAAATCTAAAGAATTTTGTGTTGCCCTCTAGAGTAAAAACATGAAGCTATACATATATATATATAGAGAGAGAGAAGTTTCTGAATTATAAGTAATAAAGAAAACGCATGATTGTGTAAATTAATGTTTTTCAATAAACTGAAATGTAACAAAAAACATTTGAAAATACTTAAATTTAGAATTTGAAGAAAACTTGAAAAAAGCAATTTTTTATAACTTAAATTTCAAAACATTTTATTATTCCTTTCAGTTTCTAGTTAATTGTTGTTTTTGTAACTACTAACACAATCTATGAATGAATAATTTGTTTCTCTCACCAAATCTCGATCAAATAAAATTCTTTTAAATCATCTGGCAACATATTCCAAAGACCACATGAGTGCAATGATGCTGAAGATAATAAATAGTTAAAATGTATTGAAATGTGATGAATATGGAATACTTATACAAGATTATGTATATAAATTCATACCACCCCCAAATAAAATATACCACAACATATATTTTAAAATATTTTTTGAAAATCATTTAAACATATGTCATTGTTTTTATAATTTTATTTTGGTTCACCCATCAGCGATTCAATTTATGCAATGAAGCCTATAAAAATTCTGAACATTATTTGCAGATAATGTTCAGAATTTTTATAGGCAATTTGAATTTTAACTCAAAATTATCTCATTACTTAAAGAAACACCAATAAAAAATTTCTAGAATTATAATCTAAAACGTTTCAATATATAAGTTTATAGCAGCGAATTTAATATTAATCACAGAGAAAATAGAAATGAATAGTTAATTGCTATGAAAGATTTTCAATGAAGCAACCAGAAATTTTTAAAAATATGTGTTCAAGATTTTTTGTCAACACTAAGGCAAATCTTTATAATCACATTTTTAGAAAGTATATTAAAATAGGCTTGTATTGATTTATAACTTTTAATTTTGATCACAGAACTAATGTAACTTAACTAGATTCATTTTAACTGAAAATATCAAGTTTGTTATTCCTAGCTTCAAAAATATCATACAACCAGCTACGATTATGTAATGAGGGGTTGTTTCATAATGTGCCATAGAAAATAATTTTTTTAAAAAAAATTTCTGTAAGCAAATTACTAATCTGAATCATTCTTTTTAATTGGAAAGAATAGTGAGTAAATGTAGTTTATTGAAGGAAAATATCTTTCAAAGCATTTAATATTTTTTGCAACAGTAAGAAACAATATTCAAGTAGTTTAAAGTTATTTATATTATACATTTAAAATTTTTCTTAACAACAATTTTATTTTTAATAATTGTAAAGAATATAGTAACATCTATTAATCATTTCTAAAAATTGCAAATAGCCATTAGAAAAAAATAATTTTTCATATAGCGTTAAATGTTAATAAATACTTAAAGGTAATAACCATTTCAAATTATGGAAAAATTAGTTACTTTTTATTTATCTATTAGACATAAACTAGTATCTCTAATATCCAATGTTAAAGTAAGAATAGACATTACTTACAAACTGATGATAGTTATAATATGTTTTAATATTTTCAATTAACAAATATTTCATCACGTATACATATTTTATATTTGCAGTTCTTCCTTGAAAATGAAAATAAGTAAATGCTAAATAACAATAGGAAAAATTAAGATAACATCACAAACAGTTTTCTACAATAATAAATTACACATTGTAATTTTTGTCAAAATTACATTCTATAGATTAAAATATAAATACTATATTACAGACAATAAACATATTATACAAAATATTATCACTTATAATACAAAATTGAACAGACTGAAACTAAAAATCATACAAAATTATACATAAATATACATTACGTAAACAGCCTAAAAGTAATAGGCTTTTTTAATATATACATTATAATTACTTTTCCGAAGCCCATTTAATAAACTGTAGGCTGTATTCATGTTACACAATCAAGGTAACCTGAGAAAACTCTGAAGCACCTACCGACCAAGTGCAGTTCAGAACTATCATACAGTATACAAGATACAACTTGAGATACATTAGCATGATAATAGGCTTTATTGCCATTACTTTTCACCGGTTCAATTCTCATCTCTGTAAGTGATGAAGCTGTTTCATATGTCATAAATTCTTATGGTGTTCTTTCTGGTCTGATGGAGAACCTCTTTAAGAGAAATATTTTTCAAGGAAGCTATTTCCTCAGCAACAAATATCGCCATTCCAGGATCAGCAACAGAGGTTTTTTTGGAAAGCTGAAGGAAATAATCATTTTTTAAGACAAACTGAATGGTGAATTTTAATATATAATACAAGAACAAATCAATTGTATGGAAAAAATTTAAAATATATAAAGTAAAACTTACTGCTGTGGGTACAAAGAAAGGAGCATCAGTTTCAAGCAACAGTCGATCAAGTGGTATTTTTCTAACTACTTCATGCACTTCAGTGGCACTTGCAAATGTCACCAGATTAGTAATCCCTACACACATATTAGAGAAAACACTGAGGTACTTTTCTGCTGTTTTCCATTGATCCTTAAAGCAGTGAAGATGAATTGGATAATCCTCAGGTAGCATCTATTTTAAAAGAAAGAATAATATTATTATACACTGATAATATATATATATATATATATATATATATATATATATATATATATATATATATATATATATATCACACACATATATTAGCCAATAATTCAGCAGAATTAAAAAAGGAAAATGGAAAATTTTTAAATGAAAAAGAGTTTGTTTTTAATTATTGATTATTTTTCATATTTACAGCAAAAACTTTATGTTTTAAGGGAAATCATAAGTAACAAATTTTAATTATTTTTTTAAAAAAAAGAATCTAAGATTAACTAAGTAGAAATTAAGACAGACTTACATCTTTCATAATGGTTAAACAATCTTCATAAGCCTCTCTGCAATGAATTACTAAAGGAAGTCTCTGTTTCAAAGCAATCTTTATTTGACGTCTAAAAACATCTTTCTGCTTGTCTTGAGGACACGTGGATCTGAAACATCAAAAATTGAAATTAAATAACTAAAATCTCTAAGGATAAATACTTTTAATTAAAATAAATTTGGATATAAAAATTTTAATTGCACTGATGTACTTTACTTACTTTTCAGAATAATCCAGTCCTATTTCTCCCAGAGCACGAACTTTCAAATGACTCAAGGCGATGACCAAATCTTTTTCAATCCTATCATTGTAGTATGAAGCATCTTTAGGGTGACAGCCAAATGAAGCATAAACATTTTCTTCTGTTAATTGTTTCGTCCACACCTTAAACTGAAAAGAAAATTCCAGAATTTAAAATTTCATTCAGGAAAAGAGTACATCATGTGTAGCACATAATCTCAATATAAAATTAATGATTCTTTAAATAAGAAACTTACTTTTTTAAATGATAATGGTTTACAAAACACAGCAACACAGCCTCCGTAACTCTGTGGATATGCTTGTTTATTTTTCCTCACATAATCAGCATAATTTCCTTTAAATTGTTTCTTTTCCAGGAGCAAGTCTAGATGACAGTGAGAATCAATAAAAGATTCTTCATTAAAAGACAGAAGTCTCTCAACAGATGGAGAAATAGTTAATCCAAATCCTTTGGTGCTTTTAGGAGATATTGTTGAAGATAAAGTTCCACTTGATTTTGGAGACTTTTTGGAAGGCCTATAAAAATATTGAACATATATATATAAATCTGAATAAATCCTTTAAACAATAATCTATATTTTAAAAAGAAAATGTTTAGTGAAAATAATTGTATAATTTTTAAAACACGATATTAAATATTTGATAAAACTTTTATAGATAACAATTTTTTCTAATGTATAAAATTTCTCTGTGTGAAGTAAGAATGTACGTACTATAATATTTCATTAGAATAACAGTTATTAACAATATCTATTATTTTAAAGATATAAGTAAAATATTAAACATATTATTTCTCTGAAAAGCATTTATTCGGAATGATTACATTGGTGTATTTAATCAATTTACAATATTAATAAGATTTCTCTCTCTATCTTATAATTAACTTACTAAAACAAATTAAGAAATAAAGAAAACAAGTGTATTTAAAGACTACACTGAATAACACATTTGAATATCATAGTAAATAATCTAATCAACTCCTAAATTTGATTGTACTGGAAAATACTTGTAATGAATATCATAAGTTGAACAAATTCATTCACAAACATTCTTTGTTTTTTACACACTATTGAAATTTATTTTTCTTGCTAAAAATTACTCTTTTATAAACCCTCAAGAGACAAGTCCTAGTCTATGGCTCAGATGCCTGGTTTTTAACAAGAAAATGGAATACTTAAAATGATCTTTTTTAAAGAAGACCTCTCCAAAAGTATTATTGGTGACATAGAAGAACTTAAGTTAGTTCAAGAAGAATCCTTAACATCAGAACTTGGACTACCCTGGTCTCTGAATCTAAATATAAAGGAAAAGTATGCAACAGTATAACTATATTCTGTTTATGATTATTTTTTTGGATTCTGTGTAAAATCGGGTGCCCCTTTGTTTGGCAAGAATTTGGCGATAAAATTAAATTTCTGGCAATCCCGTTATTTTTACCTGTTTTACTGACATAGTTTTAGGTTTTCTATATTTTTCTTACCTTTTATTGACGTAAATATCGTCTATTAATATTATTGATTCTTTTTCATTAACAAGGGATATTTCAAAATTTTAACTGTCATTGTAATTAACTGTTTAACTGTCTATCTATAATTGTAATTTTCGCAACACATTTTGTTATTTTTTGTCGAACGGTTGTTGGAATTTTTGTTGCCATTATTCTCCTGCAAATTAGAATGTCTGGGAAAATTAATATGAGTGTTTTGATAGAATTGGAGGAAAAAGGTAAGAACGCTCACACTAATACTATAGAAGGAATGTGGACCCAGATCAAACGATTTTTCAAGTGACATGTCTCGATTAATCCAGCAAAGACATGTTTGATTCGCACTTAGCAGAATTTTTGTGGAAGAGGTGCTATGCGGACTCTTTGGAAACTGTTCAGGAATTCCAGGATGTGCGTGAGAGACATCTACACACCTAAGTTTTGTGACGATGTGGAGTCTTAAAAAATATATAGATAACCGCATTAATTTTTATTTCTTTAATGCTTCTGGCGCTGTTTATGAAATTGTTGAAAATTAATTTTATTTCTATGATTTGTGTAGTAACGCAATGGCCGCTTTTTTAGTAAGATCTTAATGCAAAAAAAATAATAAAATAAATAACCAATCAAATGGGCACGCGATTGTAAACTTTTAGCATTTTTTTAAATACTAATATCAGATTTTCTTAATAAAGAAACTGAAAATATATTAAAATTAAATAAATAAAACATGGGAAGAACGTATAAAACCCTTCAAAATCAACTGGCATTTCACTCCCAAGTTAACATAAATTGTAGATTTAAAAAATAATATATTTTTTTAAAAATAAAATAATCTCTTTTTTAAAATAGATAAGATAATTTCAAACTTATGATTGCAGTTATTTAATTAACCAAGAAAATTACGTTGCAAAAGGAATTAATCACAAATTACCATTTTAAGCAAATTAAGTGTAATAAAAACATCAGCAATACTTCGATAAATAATTTATGTTTTCATCTTTGAAAGAAAATTCTTTTTAATAACAAAAAGGAAGAAGTACATACCAGTCAAATGTATATCCAGATGCATCTTTTATAAAAGTTGGCTGGAACTCATCATAGTTTACAAGTGTATGTTCAAATGTTGAATGGTCAGATACATTCTTTAATGCTAATAAGCCTCTTTTACCTGAAAATATACAGAAATATCATTAGCATAAATTTAATTAAGTTTTAGATTGTTAAATGTAACTAAATTCAACTAGTAAGAAAGAAAAATGTTATAACTTGAATAAATAAAAATATAAAAAAATTCTTCACTTACTTGAATGTTGGTTTCTATTTTCTTGATGTAAATTCTTGGGATTTACCAAGATCAAATTTTCCTTATCATAACAAGAGTCACTTTCTGTAGAAGGAGAACATTTAGGTTTTGGTGAAGATATAAAAAGCTCTTCTTCACTATCAATGTAAGCTTCAGTTGCTGGCATAAAAGCAGAATCAGACAATGGAGTTGAGAGAAAGAGGTAGTTTCCAAAATCATTACTCAACTCATTCACTGCCAATGAAGTTTTTGGTACTGGTGGAAGAATATAAACTTGCTCATCAGCATCATCAAAAGGAAATTCCAATGAAGAAAGATAACCAGAGCTAGAAGATGGAGAAGGTGAAAAAGCACACAGCTCATGACTTTCATTCATGGATTCTTCCAAAGGAACAGGAGGGAAGATAACAGGCTCTTCTTCGTTATCAATCAAGTATTCAGGAAATCGGTATCCAGAACTAAAAACAGGTAAATCTGTAGCAGGTGGTGAAGATGAATTCCAATTATTGGATAGACTGGCACAAGACGGTTCACTCGGTTTAGGAGCAAAGATTTCTCCAGAATCCGCTACATCATTCAATTCATTCCTGGCCATATATGAATCTCTTTCTTGTAGGTCAGAACTGCTTTTACAAACAGGATTATTCTTCTTGATACCTTTGAGGGCTGCAAGAAATTAATATAGGTAAGTAAGACAAATAATTCTTGAATATAACTCAATAGCAACTATTTTAAAATCAAATTTTGTTTTGAAAAAATAAAATCCCAGCATGCATAACATGTTTGGCGTGTTTTTCAAGTGTTGCGAAACTGTTGCCAACAATGTGCTTTTACAATTGTTAACAAGAAATGTCATTAGCATAAACACAGAAAATGGCGAAGATATTAGCACATCATGAAAAGTATACAACTCATAAAAAACTGAAAATAATTGAAAAGCATTAACCCACCAAATCTCGTTAAACCAACCACTACAGATAACAAACTATCACCCTCCCAAATGCCATTAAATCTACCGTGTTACATATACCAGGATTAAGTCTCCTAAACTAAAATACTTATGAGTATTAAAAATAAAAACTGAATCTTTTCATCTGTATTTATAATTTTAAAAATGTATCCCGAATGTACAAAATACATAGAATGATGTACAGTACACATTTGCAGTCAAAGTAGTAGATAAAACAAAAGTCAGGAAATGATTTTCAAAAAGTTTCATGACATTTTTAGAATAATCTTTTAACTTATTAATAAAATAAAAGATGAAAAATCCCTATTAATAGCGTATAAACTTTATATTTGTCAACATAAATTAAAATTTTTAAACTACAAGTCTTAAACTTTTAGTTCTCTAAACTATTTAAAGATAATCTTGTTATAATCATTATTAATATATTTAATATAACAAATTGCTTACCCTCCTAGAATATATCTACCCACAATCTAAAGATAAAATCTGTGGCATTCAAGATTTTTTTAAATTTTCCATTTGAAGATATATTTTTGGAAATTAGTTACGTAAATCCTTACAGCCTTTATTGAATATGCGTAGCATAATATACCATATGAATTTTCTATATTTTAACACAATATCACAAATTGTTACGTACAAAGAATTTAGTTAAGTTCAATAAGTAATCAATGCTTAAAATTTTCACCCTCTTATTAAACTCTGTTCATGTAGATTTGTTTAATTGAGCTAAATTAAAAATACTTGATAAATTTTTGTCCAACAATGGTAGATAAAACATCAGTTTGAATGCTAAGTTGAAATTTTATGGTTATTTAAAAAAACATAAAATGATTATAATTTGGGTAAAAAAATTTTAAAAATACAATTTAATCAGATTTTTAAAATCATTTACAATAAACTAATAGTTACGAAAATTTGTTTAAATTGTTAATGATCAAATTTTCATTATAATAACTATTATATTGTATGTGATAAATTATATTTTCTTTTTATTTGATATAAGAGTCATTAGCTATTTACATTGCTTAATTTACTACCATAATCAAACAAATCATTTTTACAGCTTTAATCCTTTCCTAAAAAACATTAATAAATACTATGTAGCTAGTGAGTTTGCTGTTCAATGGTCGTTTCTTACATATTAGACTGGGGCCAATAGTTTAAAGTGTATTTTGAATTATTACAAGCACCCATGCCTAAAACAGGAATCGAACCCACTAACAATGGAAATGGACGCCAGAGTGCCAACCATTTGTTTGCCAGATCAGAAATCATTTCTCTTTTCTAAATAAAATAATAAATATGATTTACTGACATTAAACTTTCTTCTTTCAAATTATCCCTTCCTATTGTTAAGGTATACTTTAAATATTTTTACTTTCTTTAATTTTATTTCAAGATGCTAACTGAAATGAAAATGACATTATAAAAGCCTAAATGCATTACATTTCATATAAAAAATTTTTTACCACAAGTTGATACTTTTGCAAAAAAATATTACTCATAATGTCAAATTCTAAAAAAAAGCATCAGAAAGGATTATTTGTTCTGAAATATCTTTATTAAAATCACAAGATATTGATATTTTAATTTTCCTTAGCAAATACTTAAGCTTCTTTCATATTTGAATCATTTAATATGCAATAAAAAATGAGGATCAACTAAAAAAACATAATTATCAATGCTTGATAAACTTTTAGAAAATTCTAATTTTTTCATTAAATTAATCTCATTTTATATTTATCAATATTTTGCAATACAAAATCAAAAATTTTATAAAAGCAGACAAATCAGGCATGAAAAATAACGCTAAAATTCAATTTAAAAGTTATTAATAATATTAATCAAAGTTTTCTTTTAAAGTGACATAAATAAAGCTTCTTATCAAACTGATATAATCTCATTAACATTTATAATAATAATAAAACAGTAAACAACTATTTGAAAAATTCGTTACAATTGATAAATGTGATATAATTTACACGAATGTGCTTATTTAATAAATTATGATTTGCAAAAAGCTAGTAAATAATATTTAATAGAAAACAATTTACTTTAAAATATATATTCAAATTTAATATCTAAAAAGTTTTAAAAGGATACTTTTTTCAGGAAATCAATTTGCATTCAGAAAGGAACATAAAACAATAGCCAACAAAGTCAGGATGATTGGAATGCATAAATATCAATATATAACAAAAAACATCTCTCGATAACGCCATGCAAAAGATTTTATTAGATATCTGAGCAATAGGTAAGAAATTATTTAATTGGATTTTGGCATTGATTTTACTAGTTGAAAACTGACCAGTAAAAATATTGCAATTGCTTTATTCTAACAAGATGAATTTTATAAATAAGAGTAATATCTTATTCTCTGGTTCTTGCTAAGTAATTTGGTGAAAATGATTGCTCCAAAAGCTCTCAGAACAGAAAAATACCGACAAGTATAAAATCTTTTTAGGGCCACTTCAAATTGTAAAGAATACAAATAAATCCAAAATCTTAACTAAGTGACGAGTGAAAAACTTATTTACAATAAAAACAAAAGAATATATTACACATTTAAATTATACAATATCCTAAATAGTTAAAAAAAATTAAAAGGTATCAACAAAATGTTATTGTATTACTTACCATTGCCAAATATCTTAACGCTTCCTTGAAATCCACTTCTATTCATCGAAGTTACAGAAGAATTTCTCATCCTAAAAAAATTAAAATATACTTACATTTAGGACAATTGTGTATTAGGATAATAAAAATAAAACAATATAATTACTGAAATTTTTCAGAAAATTAAGTTTTATGCTTAAATTATTTACTTAAATACACCTTTAATATATCTTTAAAATAATTTTATCTCTTACATATTATAAATAAAGAAAAACTTTTAAATTTCGTTGGCACTAACTTATTTTTACAAAATTTCAGAAATCATACAGATCTTAAATATGTTGAATGTAAGCAGAAAAATAGCTCTAATTATAATAACTGACTACTAAAGCAATATTTTAAAAACAATAACTAATTATAAGATGATTATTATTAATAGGCAACCTTAAAAATAACTTACGAAAAATTGGCTAATCAAAACTATGCTGGTAACTTTTTAAATTCAAAAATTTTTAATCAAGGGAGGTAATGTTTTATATATATATATAAATTTATCAAATGCAGAATAATCCATCAGCACATATTTGATCATTTATTAATTTAATTAAAAATTGAAATTTACACTAAAAAAATTGAAATAATTTAATACATGCATGATTTCCGATGATAAATACAAGAATAATTTGATTAAGAAATTAATAAAAAGTAAGATTAAGTTTTTTGCTTAACATTAAAATTAAATCATTTAAGATTGATAATTAGTACATCGACTGTAAATAATTAAAATCGACGTGGTTTTAAAATAATTAGAAAATTAAAAATCATTATGAAGGATTTGATTAACTGATCTGAATACTTCATTCTTTCAAGAAAAAATGCGTAGCATAAATATAAAATAAGTCATTACAAAACTACAAAAATTTTTTAAAGATATAGATAGATCAGAATGAATTTTTTAAAAATAGTAGAATAATTTATTTAAAAATAATAGTAATAATTCGTTTTAAATTTAAAACAATAGTTAATATATAACTAAAGCATCAATTGTAGAAAAAATACTTACGTGACTTGTATATTTGAATAAGGATTGTTAATAATAATAAAAAAAATATATCGCTGGATTTTCAACACAGATTTAACGCAACAAAATACAACCTTGCTCAGACGCTAAACTGAAAGCAAATGGAAAGATTAAGTGCTCCCGCTCATACCTAGGTCTACATTGCGCATGCGCCAAATGGGCAAAACCGGTTTTAGAGACGCTTGTCAAGTAGGGTTACCTTTTTAAAATCTTTGGAAGAGAGATCCTGGTATCCTATAATTTGGAATTAATCGCTAAATACGGTAATTTGTGATTCTAATAAAAGTGAAATTTAGAAATATATTCACATAACTTAATAATTACGCAATTTTCAATGAGTAAAAAAATTAACTTATTATTTAATTACTCGCATCCCGTTGACGAAAGCAACTCAACAATGAAAATTAGCTTATAAATAACACATATCACACTTTTAATTTTTGAACATCAGATAACATATATGGATATCGGGAAAATTTTGAACTAGCACTTTTTGGATCTAAAAACATCGATGGCAAAATTCGGGTTTTCCTTAATAGAATAACTTATTCCCGAATTTGTGAACCCTCTGTAATAAGTGAGCATAAAAAATTAATGTAATTTTATAAAAGTAAATATAAAAAGAACTGTGTTTTCAAATTAAGTTTTTTAAAGGTTTCCTATTTTATAAACATGCTTTGCTTCACTTTTCTTAAATTGCTTATTTTAGTCATCTTAAGAAAATTGTTTTGTAAATTTTATTTCAATGGCAATGATATTTAATAATTTTCTAGAAAAACTATGAGTTTTATTTTGATTTAAAAATGTTTTACACATGTACTTCTCATATTTCGATTGTCATGGGATATTTTTGAAGAATAAAAAATAATGATTTGTCAGATTAATTATTAATAAAATATTGACAGATTGATGATGAAGACCTGATGTGAATTTAGGAACAATTTTACGCAGAATGTAAAAAATGTTCTCAAATTTAACATTAGGTAAAAGAAGTTAGTTCAGCTGCAATATTTTTTTCCATACAATGTATTCTGCATCAAAAGTGCCAAAATTCTTTCGTTATTTGTGCAGGTGAAAGGAATTATGAAATATAATTCTTTTCATTTGTGATAAAATTTATATTGAAGAAAATATTTCATTTTACTTTTATTTCAGTTCTAGAATTTAATGCTTTCATAATAATATTTGGAAAAATCAAACTGGTCAGTAGTAAATTTTTCCTTAAGTCCATTGATTCTTGTTTTTTTTTTTTTTTTTTTTTTTTTTTTTTAAATATTGCGTAAAAAGTTTGCAGTAATTATCTCGAAATTATATTCTTTAGATCACAATTAGACCAAACGAATTAAATACTTAAAAATTTTGAAATCATTTTTATGATTTATTCTGTCATTTATGCAAAAAGTCAATGCATTAAAACTAAGGATTTACAAATAAATTAGATAATTTAATGCATATGATGTAATTATTTTATGTAAAATGAAATATTACATTAAAAGTCTTTTCAAAATATTTTATGATTCATTTCTATATTTATTATTATTTAATTATTTTTATTTATTTTATAATTTAATTTTTTATTTTTAGATATAAAACAATATATTATTATTCTATTAATTTTTATACATTAAATTAGTAATTAATGAACACAATAATTAATAAAAATTCAATAATTTCGTAATTCCTTATTAGTTTAATGAATTATAAGGGAATTTTAAAGCATTATTCATTTTTATGAATTTATAATTTAGAACATCACTGAGATGTATGAATACTTTAAAAAAATCTATTCTTTTCTTTTGTACATTTATTCCCTTATTAATCAATTATAAATAAAGCAAACAAACAAAATCACTGGAGACAATAATATACTAGCATATATGCAAAAATATATATATGTTAGAATTATCGATCTTAACCATTATATTTAAACATTTGGTAGCACTTACAGTTTCAAAAAGTCCTTAAATAATGAAATATTCTTCCTTTTTTTAATGTCTGTTAAGCTAACCGCTGACTCACATTTTTCATAACTACATTTGACATTTATATTTAATTTTAGCATAATAAATATAATTTTAAAAAATCTCATTATTTAGAACTGCATAAAAAACTGCAAGAGCATCTGGGTAACAATTATTGTAATTTAGATTCAAATGTCAAATTTCATTCCATAGAAAACAACCATTTTTATATATCTATTGCATATAGAACGAAATTTTTGTAGTTTAGAAAAAATTATTAGCATAAAGTATTTTATATACTCATATCATTCTGCAGATTACAAATTTTAGAATTTCTAGAATGCTTTAAATTATAGTAATATATAGTAATAATTAATGAAAAAATGAATTGTATTTATAATTAACTATTTCATGCTTAAAAATTTGCTATTAATATTCCACAAAAATAAATATTCTGAAGTAAATTTACATTTTGAAGACGATAAGTTTAAAACCCTTTTTTTATAAATGAAGTCGGTTCTTAGAAACTTCTATTTTTGATGAATTGTGTTGAAGATTGTTATTTTCAGTCTTCAAATGATAGATAAATTGTGAATCATCTATTTGTAATTTAATCACACGATTAGTTTTTGTCGTATCATTGAAGATTGATTGCAACACCTGGTTTTCGTCAAAGAATTCGCTTTCGAAGTCTGTCACCCTAGACAATTCTCAGTGGCCATAACTTATAGTATGAAAAGTGAGGAAGTTGGAAAGGTAAACAGATAGAATGGTTTTGGTTGGGGAAGACAACAAAGAGATACAAAAGCTTAGAATGTCCAGGATGAAAAGATCACGTGGTTCGTAAGACAGGCGCAGGCATGAAATCAAAGAAACAGGTGTGAACTCTCTGGCGGCCTTTTATTTACCCGTATATTTCCACAAACCATTAGGCCAGAAATCAAGCAAGCTATTGTGTAGAAGGTCATTTGGGTCAAGTTAGTTGGCGAAAATCTGGGGCTGTTTAGTAACGGTCATTCACAAAACTTTGATTTTTTACTTGGATGCATGTGTGTTCTGTCAAGAATTCGACAAACGTATACTTAACGATTATTTATTGATTGCTTTTAAGCTTGAATTATACATTTTAATCAAAGTTGGCTGAAAAGTGTCATACATTTTTCATTTTATGCACTTATTATTCACGTAAAATGAAAATCACCAGCTTTTTCATTATATGTAAATTGTTTTGCAAATTTTTAGTAAAATCCACTAGAAAATTTATTTAGATGAGTAATATCAGATGAATAAATACCAAATTTACAGATTTTACTCGTGAATTTTTCTGTCACAGAGTACTTTAAATTCTTGTCGTGTTTCTTTCTATACATATTCTTAACAAAAGTTTCTTTCCCTGAAAGTTTTTCTTCCAAATTTTTCTCAACTATCTTAGCAGTCAGTGAAAAGTTTTTTAATTTTGAAAAAATTGAGGAAACTATTAAAATATAGCACTTGACAATGAAGTCTACTTTAACACACCTGCTAAGAACGTCTATTATTTTTACGTTATTATCAGTAATCAGCTTATCAATAAAATAAAGGATTTATTAAACATTTTCTTAGGACAACTTAAAAAATAAGCTCATAAAAAGCTTGCAATATTACTAAATTTACCCTAAATCGAATTTCTAATAATATGATAAAACAACACGATTAACTACTCATAATGATAGAAATTTTATATTCATGACTCAATTTTAGAATGGATTATTAGTTTTAACGTGGTCAAATGTTCCATTTTCAAGTGTCATATATTTATACATATAATATATTTTGCAGCTACTAACTTTTTTAAAATTGCAAGCTATTTCTATTTATGAGCGAAAATTATAAGTACTTAATTCGTATTATAAATTACTTAAATTTTTTCTCTTAGGAAAAGCCGGAGAACAAAAATCTTTAACTTCTGATTTTTCTCTTTAGCACTGATAATTAAAGGTACTTTTTAATGTACATTTTGCAAAGATTATATATAAGAAAAAAGTATTACACCTACATGTGTTTAAAAATAAAAAATACAATAATCAAACTTAAAACGCAAAGAATCTTTTCTATGGATAGCATTCTAATTTGTGATATATATATATATATATATATATATATATATATATATATATATATATATATATATATATATATATATATATATATACATATATATATATATATATATATATATATATATATATATATATATATATATATATATATATATATATATACATATATATATATATGCTTTTTCAGAATTTTTACACACATTATGTATTATTTTACCCAAGTAACTTTTAAGGATTGGAACATTTAATTCTTTTCTCATTTTTTAATTAAATAAAATATAATTCATTGTAATTATAAAATAAACATGACAATTCAAATTATGATAATTTTGTAGAACTGGGTGGAGATTTAAATAGATAAAAGCTGTAAATAAAACAATAAATGAATTCTTTCCGTTCAAATTTTATATCTTGAAATAAATATTTAATAATTCTTACCAAATTATATAAAGAATTAATATACTCAAGAAATTATTAACAAACTTGTGTATAGTACATAGATTCCTATTGACATTTATATAAAGAAAACTTAGCATAAAAATATGATGCCTCAAAAATATATATACTATATATATATATATATATATATATATATATATATATATATATATATATATATATATATATATATATATATATATATATATATATGAAATAAAATAAGTTGCTGATTATTTAGAGATGAAAGTGACCACAGAGAATATTATTCCTGTGTACAGATATTATTTCTGCTGATTTAAATGAACGAAAAGGCACTTTAACATTAATTATAATCATGTTTTACTCATTTGTTAAGATTATTTTTGAATTGGCAATTATTATTTACTTTTCTTTTTATTCAATAAATATTTTAATATATCAATAAGCAATTTTTAGTTCATTGTTAAACTCAGAGCATGAACATGTACATACAATTCTGACTTAATTATTTTAAAATATTTATTTTATTGTATTTTTATAAAGCATTCAATACACTTAACTCAACATACACTGATTTTTTATACTAAATAATTTATATTATATCAATGATATTTTTATGAATGATGGCTCAGAACGAGACAGATCCAGTATAAAAAATTTTTTATTTACACTCATAAATCCATTCACATTATTTATTTACAAATTTTTTAATTTAAAAGTTTTCTTCTTTTGTTCCTTCCTCCTTCCCGATCTGGAGCATTTCGAAGCCAATTTCTTACATACTCTTCTATTTTGTGTTGGGAAATCCTAGAATATTCTCTTTGCTGTTGAACACAAACTGAAAATAAAAATGCATTTTAATCATAGGTAACACCAATTCAAATTTCTTTTTGTAACCTGTAATAAAATAAATTCAGAATTATTCAAATAAAATATTAATTACAGAAAAGAAAAATCTTTAACATAGATAATTTTTGTTATAAATTACTTTTTTTCTGTTTGCTTTATATTTATTGATAGCATTTTTTAAAAAAATACAATTTTCACTAAGAAATAAAGAATTTAATGTTTAAATAAGTACTGGAAATTATCCTTTTATATTGCATTAATGCACAAGTTATCACTTTAAATTTCAGTCATCAATATTTTTTTTTTTTTGTATTATCTCTTAACAATGAAAGAAATATTTAGATAGAAAATGTAAGCGAATAATGAGGAGCTCAAGCTCCTCATTATTCGCTTACATTTTGGCACAATTTTCTTCCATTATAACAAGTCTAGCCTCAAAGTATTGTATAAATAGTTCATTTACCAATACCAAAAAATTTATGAATATTCGAATGGTTACTGTTACAATTCCATTCTTTTTAACAGTTTTACAAGAACTAAAAATTCTAGGAAAAATGTCTATCGACAGTTTTCCAGAACTGAATTTTTAATATTAAAAAAGGTCTTAACATTCAACAAAGCCTTTAAAAAAATAAAATATAATGAATTACCTTGTTATAGAAAACTCATAAATCAGAAGAAAAAAGATAACATTTCTAATATTTGTTTTTGCACAATAAAACAACTGCCGAAAATGAATTTCCAGATCTTACTGCAATAAGCTCTTAATGAAATCTGAAATCATCCAAGTATTACAGTTCATTTATACTAAAAAAATTGAATATATATATATATATATATATATATATATATATATATATATATATATATATATATATATATATATATATATGTGTGTGTGTGTGTGTGTGTGTGTGTGTGTGTGTGTGTGTGTGTGTGTGTGTGTGTGTGTGTGTGTGTGTGTAATATATATATATATATATATATATATATATATATATATATAAACATTAACTGTAAAATATTATTTTTTGATAGAATTTGATTATATTATAATAATGAATGCATGTAATTTGTCCTCATCTTTTACAAATTTGTTGTTCAGATTATTTTTGAAATTAGCAGTTATTTTTATTTTTTTTTTTTAGTTAATAATGTTTCTATAAGAAATTTTCGATTCTTTGCTAAATTTTTAGCACACAGGAAAGTATACATAAAAAATCAAATAAATGATTATCTCAAAGTATCATACTTACGAAGAATAACCTAAAAAAATAATTTCACATTTAAAAAACATTAATATTTTAATTTAATCAACCAACACACAAGCCAATCATTGCAATAGTTATAGTAACACAGCCATCAATTCAAAGTTTGGGGGTTTGATTCTCATCTTAATTGTGAAAATAGTGATGAAGTACCTTTTTACTGTAGATATTAGCCCTTGCGTGCAAAAATATACAATAAAGTGACAATGTATCAACCAGTTAAAATAAATCAAAAAGAATATTGCAATAAAATTGTCAAATAAAGTTGCAACATTAAGTAATTAAAAAATTGTAATTCCTTTGCAAGCATAAAAGACAGATAAGTTTTATGATCCCTTTAACTATTATTGAAATTGGGTGAAAATATTCTGCAAGTATTTTTTGTCAAGAATAATATTTTTAGAATTAAAAAGCAACACAAATTTTTAAATATATTTAATTCAAATAGAAACAGCAAGTTAATTATTATTAAAGACCATATTATTTTAGAAAAAAATTAAATCACTACCTTATGTTGATTAAGATTTATACCTAATAATAATATTAAGCAAGCAATTATCTCGGAAATATTTGACCAGGAATTAATTTGACCAGGAAGAAATACCAATAAAATATATAGTAAATGAGAATGGTCAATTTCCATTCGATAGTTTTGCATTAACAGGAGTTTTGGTTGCAAATGGCAATCAAAACTGTCCAGACTTGTTACATAGTAAGTTATAATTTCTTAAAATATTTTATATTATTTTGAATAAAATTCAATGTAATAAATAAAATAGAAAGATAATCAGATATGAATAATAATTTAAAATGTAAATTCATATTAAATCAGTTATAAAATTTTCTGAAATTCTTGAATCGAAGTTTATTGTGGACTTCCTTTCCAATTCAATTTTTGTGCAAGATTATTGATAAGAAGTTTTGATAATATTCTTTTTGTGCACTCATTTTCATTCTTACCGGCCAAAGTTGACAAGACCTAAAGAAAAATATTTTATTCTTTTTTTTAAATCAATGACATTTATTATCATTTACAAAAACAGAAACGTCGGATAGTTTTCACATCTAAATAACCACCAAAAATATTTCGTTTTATTTTAAGACGAATTAAGTTTTTGAAAAATTTAACTATCACTCAGTAATAGTTAAAAAATAAAATTTAACTATCACTCAGTAATAGTTAAAAAAATTAACACTCAGTAATCATTTAAAAAAATTAACTATCATTCAGTAATAATTTAAAAAAAATTAACTATCATTCAGGAATACTTTTAAAAAAATTAACTATCATTCAGTAATAATTTTAAAAAAATTAACTATCATTCAGTAATAATTTAAAAAAAATTACTATCATTCAGTAATAATTTTTAAAAAAATTAACAATCATTCA
The DNA here is from genome assembly GCA_037975125.1 of Latrodectus hesperus. Taxonomy (NCBI): domain Eukaryota; kingdom Metazoa; phylum Arthropoda; class Arachnida; order Araneae; family Theridiidae; genus Latrodectus; species Latrodectus hesperus. The sequence goes on from JAJQOW010001514.1 coordinate 25,455, forward strand.
GTAATAATTTAAAAAAAATTAACTATCATTCAGTAATAATTTAAAAAAATTAATTATCATTCATTAATAGTTAAAAAAATTAACTATCATTCAGTAATAGTTAAAAAAATTAATTATCATTCATTAATAGTTAAAAAAAGTAACTATCATTCAGTAATAGTTAAAAATTAACTATCACTCAGTAATAGTAACAAAAATTAACTATCACTCAGTAATAGTTAAAAATAAATCAACTATCACTCAGTAATAGTTCAAATTTAAAATTCACTCAGTTTTTCACTCAGTTAAAAATTCATACAAGTTAAAAAAATTAACACTTTTTTTTAAAGTAATTCCTTTGTTGTTCGTGTAATGTGCTTTTTAAATAAATAATACACTAGTTTTATAATTTTATTTACATAAATTTAAGAATTTTTTTCCCACTTAAAAATATATATATAATAAATATATGTTTGATTTCAAAATTTTCCAATAGTTAAAAAAATACAAATTTGAAATCACTCAGGTTTGCACACTTGCTGATAAAATGACTTAAATAGATAAAAGATGCAATGACAAATCTATGATTTTCAGTTATTATAAGCTAATAAATAAGTGACTTCGAGTTATTAAAAAAATTGGTTAATGAGTTATCATAAATAATTATAAAAATGAGTTAAATATGAATTACTATAAATATGAGTTATTATAAATATGAATTACTATAAATATGAATTACTATAAATATGAATTACTATATATATGAATTACTATAAATATGAGTTATTATAAATATGAGTTATTATAATTAAATGGCTTCATCATGTCTATCCGACTGCCATATATATGATTTCGTTAACTTTGACTGATTTATTTTAATAAATTGGCATTGGCTAAACATATTTTACATATTACATTGAGAAAAACTAATACTTGCTTTTTAAAATATCACTTCAAACTATTACAAGACAACTGCATTTCGCTTAATGTTGCTAATTAAACTTTTGCATATTTTGTGCACAAATAGAAAATATATTTTCATAATTTTCAAGAAGTAAATTTCAGCAATAAATTTCTGTTGAAAAGTGAACGTTCTGTTCACTGAACGTTTTTATTGCCATCTGGTAAAAACGGAATTTTAATAAAAGAAATGAAATTTTTAAGTGAATTTTCTTAATGAATTTTTCTTTCTTTCATGAAATTAATTTTAAAAATATAAAGTTTTAGTTTTTTCTTCAAATACTGTTAATATGAAAGTTTGACTCAGTATTGCAGGTATTTCAGTCGCATTTAATTTCTACAATAAATTTAAAGACAACGTTAACAAAGAATTTCTGAAAAAAGTCTTCCATGCAAAAGAAAAAATTTAATTATAAGCAAATTTGAAGGAGGAAGCAGAATTTACCTAACCTATTATATATAAGTTTTATGTTCAATTAAATTGATTTTTTTATACATTTGGTTTTTTATTTTGTTACCTATCAATGTAGCCATACAAATTACTATTCCATATTCATGGTTTCTGTATTAGCAACATATTTATGGAACATATACCTCGTGAATAGAGTTTTTACTGTATTTCCGTTCTTATTCGAATGTCCTGCTTCAATGGGCCCCACAGCACGCCAGCGCTCAGAATCTTCTGTTCGTCTTCTGGAAGTCATGGAAATAAGTATGTCTTGAAAACAAACTGTACGATAGTTTTAAACACCTTCCATCAGCGCTTACAATCAACTTCTGTAACCCTTCATAAAGCTAGTATCTTATAAGATTGCATTTTCTGCATATTTCTTGACATGAAAGTGCGATTGGTAGTTACCTAACATATTTGCATACTTCCATCTACCTATGCAGTGATTTGCATCCTCTTCAATTCTGATTGGCTTCCGGAAATTAGCATTTTCCTCTCCGTGCTTAACTTTAAGAAGTGAGTGTATAAGACTTATTGTTACATTTGCTAGACATCAAATTCCAAGACAAAGTAATGATAGCTGATTTAAAATGAAAGTTTGCGAGAGCTAAACTAACACTGCTTGGAAATTGAAATGCATTAAAAATGTAAATGATAAAAAAAAATGCAGGGTTTTCCTAGAATTTGGAGATTTGAACTTTACATTATTTTCAAACTTTTACATTATTTTCAAACACATATGCCATTGGAACCCGTTTATAGGGTAGGCAACCATTCACACCTGATTCATACAAGGAAGGGACAAAGACAGGATAGATACGGAGAGAAAGTACATCCATGCCCGAACCAGAATTCGAACACAGGACCTCCTTATCCGCAGTTAGGCACGCTGACTACTAGACAAGATGGGCGGCTTATGTCAGTAAATTTCCCATTTATGTCAGCGATTTTATTAAGGAATGAGGTTGTTGCACCAGCATGCTTTCCTGCACCTAGCAATTAATTTAAACTACGATCAATTCTGATTCCAATAACGTATATTTTTTCTATTACTGGAGTATTGTTGTTGTTGTTGTCGTGTACCAGTTAGGCTGGCAATATGGGGTGCGCTGCTCCACTTTTCCAACTGAATCATATTTTGGTGTGAAGTCCCACTTCTTCAGTACACACATGCCATAGGGACCCGTTTATAGGGTAGGAAACCATTCACACCTCATTCATACAAGGAAAGGACAAAGACAGGATAGATAGAGAGAAAGTACATCCATGCCCGAACTGGGATTCGAACTCAGGACCTCCCTATCCGTAGTCAGGGACTCTGACCACTAGACAGGGCAGACGGCGACTTTTTTCATCTTTAAGTAAAATAAAATCTCTTAACTTAGAACAAAGAATCATTGGAAAGAAATTCTAGAACTTAGCCTACGAATATCGGGGTGACGTAATAAGTTCTCATTTGTAGCATGTACTTCGAATTTTGTTTCCAAAAGTCCCGCAAATACAATTTCAGTTCCTATTACAATGACAATAACGGAGCATTTATCGAATGCCCCGTAGTCATTTACAGCTTCAAAAATATCCGCGCCCTTTGCTGTTCTGCAGAGAGAAGAAAAGCATTGCCTCTGCTAAACTGCAGTTGTTACGGATAAAAATCACAAGCTTGCTGACGTCGGACCGGTCATCCGAGTGCAGCGAAAAATATTTACATTTTTCAATTGAGTCCTGTATACCTTTGGATACACGTTGTTTAATATGGTCCGTATTACAATTGTTTGATACGGCACAGGTAGAGATGTAGCATTTTCGGGAATTTTGAATCATGGAAATTTACTCGGGACTTTCGGAAATAAACCAGGAATTTTGGGGAATATTGGGAATTTTGAGGGAATAAATTCAATGCATTAAATATTAATGAAGTAAACTAATGTAAACGAAGAGAAATAACGTTAACTACATAAATATGCAAAAAATGTCAGTTGTTTTCTACTAACGAAGTAAATTAGTTTTGTACTGAGATAAACAAAAATATTTGTTAAAATAATAAAAATAAAAAATTGATATTTAATAAAAAAAATACCAAAATATTTATTTGACTGTCCTGCGAAATATATCACATTGCCATGTTTCTGTAGTTATAAATTCATAAATTCTTGTATAGAAAAATATATTTCCTCCAAATTTATTTTTGAAGTTTTTCGAAATTAACACAAAATTGTTTTCTTTTCTTCGAAAACTCTTTATTAACGTGATTAGTAGTATAAATCATAAAATAAGTGGACTTTTTAAAAATCAGATATTTCTTAAATAAATGAAAAAACCCTTTAATATCATCTGAAAAATTTCAAAACTTTCGATGTCTTTCAAAATTCCCATGGGAATAAACAGGGATTCTTAGAACGCTAGACACACTCTTTCGAATTTTTCGTTTCATTGAATTGTTTTGCCATTTTGATTGTACAATTTTTAATATTTCTTCGCTTTGACAACTGGCAGCATTGTTTTGTAAAAACGGCACCTGTCATCAGCGTCAAATTTTTAAAAAAACATTGTTTTAATTTTTTTCCCTAATTTGTAACTATTACCATTCTTGATTCCCGTATATTGCTGAAACGTTTACTCGTGCAAGGTAGTGTTTCATATTATACTTTCTGGGAACCGATAGGACACTACTGGCCACCCAAATTACAACACCAAGAAAGACAAGAGGTATCACAAAAAATTTATTTTGTGGATATCATGTTGACCAAGTATCAAACGATTAAGTTCATAGACTTCCGTGAAGTGTGGTTCCTGCCAAAATCAGTTGCCCCCATTGTTGGAGATCACCACTGCCACGCGCCTCGGCATTGATTCAAAGAGACTCTGGATGCGTTCTTGAGGTGTAGCAGACCAAGCAGCTTCCACACGTTGCCAAATTGATCTGGTGTGGCAGCTGGATATGTAATCTGGGTTCATCGTTGAGCAACCATGGACCACATGTTTTCTATCTGCGAAAGATCCGGAGAGCGAGCCGGCCAGGAAAGCACTTCAATCTGGCTACTGACGAAGAACGATTGGTGCCACAAGTGATCGCGCATTATCCTGTTGAAATATGGCTGTGGGCAAGCCCTGAAGGTAAAGAAGTCTCCAATACCTAAAAGATGTAACGCTGGCTGCTTAAAGTACCGGCAATGTATACTAGAAGAGTGCGAGAGTGATATCCAATTTAAGAACATTTTTATTTCAAATGCCTTGTGTCAATTAAGCTACCTCTGACTTAAAATTAATTTATGTTGCTAAAAAAATGCAAAATCACAATTTACTTACTTACATATGATAATTATAACTTAATCAATGCAATTAATTGATAAGGGGTTTTATACACAAGTTTTCTCACAGTAACTTCGTTACAGATGTCAATTCATTTTTTTAACAGTCATTTACAATTCCTTGCCAACATGTACATCTAATTATTGTCGAATTATTCAGTCTGAGACTTCATACATTTACATTCGGTGTTTTCTTCATAGACAAGTGCTTCTAAGCACTTAAGAAACTTAATAATAAAATAAAAAATGAGAAAACTTGAGACTTAACTTTTTTTAATTTGAATTCTTTTAATAGAGAATTTCTATTGTGACGTTTTGAATAGAAATCCTACAGAGTAGTATTGTACTAATTCTTATTCCTTTTGTTTTAGAACGAATTTTACAATCTGTTAAAAACATTTACTTCTATTAACAAATTCTCTTAAATATTATAAGCTTTTTTTAGTCGATTAACTAGTAGAGAAATTTATGGTTAATGTTTGAAATGTGAATTCACATTTGCAGTTTTCTCCATAGTGTTTGATTTTTTCTTTCATTCCTTTCACTGATAAATCTATGACTTTAATAGTTTTATTCCTGGACTATTCTCTATTTAAAAATTTGAAAAAAGGCAAAATTTTTAATGTGTAAACAAAAATTTATATAAAAAATAGTTATTTTTAAATATTTAAGAATATACTTAAAACTAGTGAAAGTTGCATTAAAATTTTGAATCAACGAAATGTTGTTATATGGTTTGAATATCATTTTTTTCATGATGCGAAATAAAAAACCAATTTCTTCTACACATATTATTTAATTTAGATATTACTAAAAATAATAATTTCAATAATGATAAAAGTGGTTATACACAATACGGTCTGAAATAAAATTTTTACAGTGATAAAGTGATAAAGTTTAGAGAAAACATTAATACCACAAAAAAAAAGACAGGGAATTTTTATATTGTAAAACAGCATGTTTTATTCTAGAGAGCATGGGTTCCCAAACTTTTTCTTCTCGTGGACCACTTTCAAAGTTTTACTGCTTTCGGTAGACCCCCTGCTGCTGCATTTCTACTGTATTCCCAAAACTCCTAAAAAATATCACGCTAAATTGGAGATGTTAAGAAGAAAAAAAAAGTAGCACATTTTCTTTTTTGTGTCCTATTTATTAAAATAATACTTGAACTATGCAAAATTAAAATTAAAATATAAAAAATTATAAGCATATATTACAATATACAATAAAAATATGTGTAACAAATAGGCAGAGACTTATTTTTTCCGGCACTGCAAACACTGACATCGATTCACTTTTTATGTTCAAAATCCCGGAAACACATGAGAAACGTTTTGTTCTTGGCATTCGTATTTATACTAATGTAGATTGCAAGCACAGCGCAAGTCGCATCTCATCCCTTTGCAGGTCTAAACAAGCATCCAGGACGAGCGGGCGCACTTTGCAAGTCTCGACACTTATCTATTGTTCTATTCAATTCTGTGTTTGAACTGAGTCTCGAATATTTTTGAGTACCAACCTAATGAATGATGCTACCTGCCTACGTTGATAGGTAAATCCAAGCCAAAAATTTTTTCGTGGACCCCCTCTTACAAATTGTAAACTCCTGTTTTCTTTTCACGTCTATACAGACCCCCGTGTGGTCACCTATGGACCCCTGCGGGCCCCCCTGGACCACTTTGGGAACTTATGTTCTAGTGGATACTATTTACTTCTTGTTTCCTCCAAATACACATTTTCGTTTTAGACTAAAATTATATACCTAAGTAGAAATGTTTATGGAGCTAATATTACGTTTTTATACTTAAAAATAAATAAATGGAAATTGAATAATGACGGTGGTCTCTCGATAAAAATTTGTACTTTTTGAAGAAATAGCATATAAGAACGAAAATAGTGACTTCAAAAATAAATGTGTTCTGCTCTGTAACTTTTATATTTATTGTAATGCTATAAATAATGCCTTTTTATAGCTGGAAAAAATAATAAATGATGTAATCAAAGACACACACTATACACTTTTATTATAACTCTTTACATAACAAAAGCATATTTGTACATTTAACTCTGTTCATAAAAAAAATAAATATTTTCAAGTAATAAATTAATGTAGTTTTTATCAAACTTAATCACAATCCTTTTACTGGAATAACTGAAAAGGCTCATTGAGAAATATAATGTATTCCATACATCTCTGATTCCATTATAGTTAAGTCTTGGAATTTTAATCTATGAAGAGTTGGACTTAGGAAATTTTTTTGCTGATTCATGTTTTATTGAATAAAATTGCTAAGGATGGATCATCGCTGCCTCTTGGTTCTGTTGATCCGCTGACTTTCCAAGGAATCTTCTCCAGGAGTAAGGCTCTTGCCAACTCATCTTGGAAAATTTTGCCGTCTCATCCTTGGTACTGTGGCTCTGATCCTGGGAGATCTTTGAGTTTCGACGGTGAAAGACGTGATCAGACTGCCTTGTCCAGACTCAGATCTGGCCATCTTCGGACTCTATGGTTCTCCCAGGGCAAACAAGTCTTTCCCACCTATACTTCGTGCAATACTAACGAAGCCAGTCCCAGGTAATAAAGTCGGCAGCTGTTTCCAGCTTTTTTGTTAATAAGGTTTGGTAAATGTTTTCGGCCACACCTTTCATCAGATGGGATAATTTATCCTCTTCAGACATCTTCGGGTTGAGTTCCCCGCAGAGACCATGGCTTTGGGTATGTGATTGCGTGCTTCCTCCTAATTTTTATGCTCGCACTTTCAATATTTTCTCAGCTCGTCGAATCTGAACTTTGGAGTCTTCGAAGACCTTTTGAATTCCTCCCAAGAGGAGATCTGGTCCTCATTATTTTCATACCACTGCTTAGCAGTATCTTCGAGGAAAAAGTACGTATTTGCCAAACACATTGAGTGATTCCACTTGTTGAATTTCGCCACTCTCTCAAAGTCTTTAAGCCATTTGCTTGGATCCTGACTGCTATCACCCCGGAACATGGGTGGACTTCTCATCTGCTGGAGAACGGAGAAAGTACAACCTTTGACTCCTCGGGCATTTTCTTTCTTTTTGGCTCTGCAACCGTGTTCCGAAGGAAGTCCTTGTAAGCTTAAACTTCCTTCTGTGATCAGTTAGTTTCAGTACCCGGCGCTTCCACCAAAATGCCACGATGAAACACAATGAAGAGGCAGATGGATAAGGAACGCAGGTTTATTAAGCGTACTTTGTAGTAGAACAACAGACTGAGAGGAAATGAGCTTGTTGTTGTTGTCGTGTGCCAGGCAGGCTGGCATTATGGGGTGCGCTGCTCCATTTTCCAATTGAACCCTATATTGGTGTGGAGTCCGACTTCCTCAGTACACACTTGCCATAGGGACCCGTTTATAGGGTAGGCAACCATTCACACACATAAAGGACAAAGACCGGATACATAGAAAGAGAAAGTACATCCATGCCCAAACTGGGATTCGAATCCAGGACCTCCCTATCCAGAGTCAGGCACTTTGAGCATTAGACAGGGAGGAAATGAGCTTTTATAGTCAATTGGAACATTCTAGAAATACCTTCTGGAATAACTTAAGAAAGTTCCGGAAACTTCCAGAACATAAAAACAACCAAACAATAATTTAACAAAGTTTTGGATGCAACCTGCACCTTAAATAATTTACTCGAATCGCCTGGACTCGAACCGACGACCTTTCAGTTCCAAACCGACGACGTTACCTCTGAGCCACGGAAATTCACTTTCTTTGCTGCAATATCATAGAATTATAGTATTTTATTTGTGTTAACAGAGTTATATATATATATATATATATATATATATATATATATATATATATATATATATATATATATATATATATATTCATTTTGAAATTTCCTTAACCATAAAACTTGTATTGTGCATCTAAAATTACTGAAATCAATTTGCATTTCAGACATGTATGGAATATTATTAAGAACTGAATCTGATTCCAATTAACAATGCATATAATAATGGAATTAAGCAAAAAAGGCTTTATTGAAAAAATTCTTAGTATCATTACACATGAAATTGTCCAAAAGGAAGAACAGGCAAATGTTTGTTAATAGTGGATATGCCATTCGATTACTGCAATGGTTATTTCGCTCGTTCTCTCCATATTCAGCACCCGATTGTCCAATAATTCTTTAGGTAAAAGTGTTCATTCCTTAATAAGCTACTGTTTCAATTGTTCGCTGTTTTTCGGATGATGTAATCGTGTCGCAAGACATTCCCCCAAACATTCCACATACGTTCTGTGGGATTTAAATCAAGGGAATACGCTGGTGAGTCCTCTCAAGCGATATCTTCGGTTACCAGTAATTGCTAAACAGCAAGAATCCGATGTGTCCCTGCACTGTCATCCACAAAGCTGCTCCAAAGACACCTTAGAACAGACACACTTAGATAAAATGGCGATCCTCTGTAGAAAACGTGGAGCTTATTATAAGGCCTTCCCAGACGACAACAAGAAAACCAAAGTCTCTTTTTGTGATATTACTGGGATAAAACAATCTCCATATCAATTGGCATTGAGAATCGCTTTAAGCAATGAAACAATTTGTAAGAGATCACGTGACTCCATTGATAATATGTCTGATCCTTGCACCACTCTAAGCGATTGCAAACTTTTAAAGGAATGCCGCTTTCTGGTTTGATGGGCCATCTTTTAGAAGATAAAGAACTTGTTGCTTCGTTGCTGAGCAGTGACGCGATATCCGATTGGTTTCAAGTTCTTTTCGCCTGCAATTCGATGCGCTGCGGTAGTTTTCCTCTGGGGCATCTATCATAGAACTTTCCAACGACTATACCAATGGCTTGGAACGACATTTTTGTTGGTTCCGAACTCTTCGGCTGCTACACTAATCACAGTTATGTGCGAAATCATCCAAGTGACTTCTAGCCAGGTTCAAGACAGAAATCACTTGCAGCGCGTTCTGCGCATGCTCACATCACTTGCGATGTTTCATTCCTGACATTTGCATTCAAATGACCTTCCTGCGGTGCTGACCACCTCCCCCCTATCCATCGGTTTGAAAATCTACACAGTTGTTGCTCACGTTTTGCACATCAGTGTAAGCATGGGAGAGTTGAAGACGTATTGTTCCAATACGTTACCAATAAGACATATGGCGAAGACTTTTCTCCAAAAATTTCATTAAAATAAATACGTAGGGGTAAGTTTCCTACTAAATGGACTGACTTTCAATGTAAACAAGATTTTTATGGAGTTAGTCATTTATTCGATTTCATAATAGCGCAAATTCCCGAGTCTAATGTAACATAAATCGAACTTAGTAAAGCACGCCTTTTTCCGGAAAAATACATATTTTTTACCTAAGGCGAGCATTTTATATTAGCTAGACTAACTAATATTAAAAAATAGGATTTTTGAGTAAAACGCGTTTCAGATAATCTGTAAAAACACATTTGTTCTTGTTTTTAATCGCGCGAATTGTCTTTTAGTGTTTTATCTGCAGTTATCAGTATTATAATTGTGTTGTACGCAGGTCATTAAGGAGAAAAATGTATGCGAATGCTCTATTCTTAAGGGTATTTTTTAATTTGGAGAATATTTTGGCAGATTTTACCCCTTTGGGCTTTTATTATTGCGTTAAAGAGAAGAAAACATTAGATCCATAGCATTCTGCTTTGGCAGCCGTAGTTTATACGCCATCCGGAAGCAGTTTGTAGACTTTAAAAAATTTTCGTCAGTTTGGAGTCATTTTTAAATTATCGAAAAAAATATTAAAAGGCTCCAAAAATATTATACATCTATACCGAAAAATGTGGAGGGTAAGATAATGAAAAAAATCTTTCTTTTAAAAGGAGTTGATGTTGGAAAAAAGTGACAATTCCCAATTTGCAGAAGCAAAATAAAAGTGAGACACTTTAATATATATTATCCACTCTTACGTGGTTTTATTAATACATAAATTAGCATACAAAAAAGAAAATCTTTAGTCATAGATGAATAACATTTTCTTTTCCTTTAAATATTCGCACCATAAATTTCTCAGCACTGTACTTTGCGTTGAAAGTGATTTATATAACTGGCAATGGAGTTCTCTACCAAATGGAAGCTTCCTGGAGAAAATAATCACAGACATCTGTCACGTGGTTTGATTCCTCAAACCCAAGTCACAGTTCAAGCTTTTTTTTTTTTCACAAACCTAAGGCACCACAATATGAGCAATGAATCAAGCCTTGAAAAAACAAATGAAGCAAAACTGCAGCTATGTCCCATTGAAGAATAACTTACTTAAATTGTACAAACGTCAAAGGTAAGTAAATGTACACAAGTGATGCTCTTAAGTTTGATTTCAACACTATTTACAAATTATACATCTAATGAAATAACCATTAGGCTTTCAATTGCAAATACAACCACTCATGTATTTCTTGTAAAAAATACCAATTAACATTTTTAATTTTCATTAGAGATACATACAGTAATTAATAAAATATTTCTCAATTGATAACATAAAACAATTATTTCTACGAAATTAAATCAATTGCACATGTTGACATTGATGTTTTTTTTTAATTGCAATAATTTTTAAGAAATGCACAAGATCTTGATATACTTTAATTAAGAATAAGCTATATGCATCCTTGAAAACACACCTTTAGTGATGTAATTTGGGCAAGTTAGATAAATTAAGAAGTTGCTCAGAAGAGGGAGCAACAGTTGCCCAGTGCCTTGCATTCATTATCAGGTTTGTTGCTCAACGGTCATTTTTTGCACACGAGGGCTAATTAGACTGGGACCTACGGTTAAAAGTGGATTCCGAACCACTACAAACATACATGCCCAGAGTGGGATTCAAACCCACGAACTGTTGAACCGAAGGCAAGAGCGCTAACCATTCGGCTGCCAGTTCGGCTATTCATTATCAGGAAAAGGGAAATCTTAAACATTTTCAAAATACTCTTTCTATAGAACTTAACAAAATTGTTATTAAATTCATTTTAAGTAGGAACGACTGCATATTGTAAAAAACACTTATTCTCCATTCTTTATTAATAATTAGCTTACTATTTTGGTGTCACCAACACAAATGCACATCAGCTCCCTGTAACTTTTAAAAACAATGTATTATATAAGGCAATTTAAATCTTTAGTATCATGTAAACACAATTAAAAACTTCTTTCAGTATTGCAATTGTCATAGTGCTAAATATACATAAATTGCTCAAAATTTAAATTTGTTAACACAGTTCAATATAGTAACTTGCTCAATTATAGTAATATACAAATTAAATATCTCCCAGAAGTAATTCAATTCTACTTTTGTGAGATAAAGATAAATTTGAAAAAAAATCTTGATACATTATCAGCAGTGTCAGATTAAAATTACACTCATGATGGAAGGATATAAAGATAGTTTTATAACAAAAATATGCACACATAAATTTAGTGTTTGAATTCCACTATCAATTATACAAAAAGTTAAAGAAAATCATTTCGATTACAATATAATTGTTAATATAAAGAACTAAGAAACAAAATCAATCTCCCTTAATTTCATTAAAAAGAATGACCAGCCTGTTTCAAACTAGTAGCATACAATATGAAAAAAATCACGATTTTGTAACAGTCTAAAATACCATATAAAAAAAATTATAGAAATGACTGAAAAAAAAACTGTTTTCAATCCATGCAATTTTTATTTCTGTAGAAAAATATTTAACAGCATTATTAACTCTAATCATATCAACAAAACAAGTACTTAATTAAGAGCTCAATTGGACGCTTTTGATTTTGAGACAAATGATTCAGGGGCAAATCATTAAAATCAACAAAAAATAGGAAACTACAAACATTAATTTCATATATATTAGCGAATATTATATTTAATTCAATAATAATAGTTTTGAATTCAAAATACTTGCCTAAACAATAAATTAACTTTTTATAAATAAAGTTAAAATATATATAAATTCAGTATTTTTTAATATTTATAGTACAATTCGTCATAATGATTTTAGTTAACACCAAAAAGAGAAATTTATGCGAAATTAAGTTTTACAAATTCAGATTTTTTTATATGTAGAAATTCTGATTATTTACTTAGAAAATAAAAAATTAAATGCTATATAATAAAAATTATAATCTATTGAAATAAATGAATAATATATGTATAATTAATAATTAGAATCAAAGGTGAGAAATTCAGATAAAATTTAAACTTGGCTATTAACTGCTGCTGTAAATGAGAGATTTGTAGAAAAAGATTCTACTATAACATTCAATATATTTTTCTTTTTACTTATTTTTAAATTACAAATAATATTTTATTACTTTGTTAATTGAAGTATAAAATTATTCATAAAATAATAAACTGCTAAGAATTTATGATAGACAATGGCAACTTGAATTTTCAAGTGTTATTGAAAAGATTAATATGCTGAATTCATTTTATTTAAATCATTAATATAAGAATCAAATAGAAGAAATGTATGATCAATTAAAATCTGCTGTACAATTTAAAACATTCATTTAAGTTGGGGAAAATTTAATATTTAAAAAAATCCAGACCTGAATAAATGAAAAAATATTAAAAATTTGATGGATATAGAAAAATTAAAAAATGAAGACAGAGAACAGACGACAAAAATTGATTTATGTACCCTCAAAATACTTATTTCAGACATTTTATTACTTAATAATTTTTTGATTTATTATGTTTTTCATTCAGTTTAATCTTTACTTATAATTTACCCTTATTAAAGAAAATTTATTACAATTCTTATGATTGATTTAATAAAGCCTTTGATTACATGCATAATTACAGATCACAAATTAAAAAAGTTTATGTTATATTATAATGTTCTACTAATAATGCAAAACTGAAAATGAGAAAAATTTCCCTGTAATTAAAAAATAATAATAATAACAATAATTTATAAATTTGTGTCTTCTACTCCAAAGTAATTTATAAATTATTGACAAAACAAAGAGCTAATTTTAAATCATAATAGCTATATAATCATGTTTAATGAATGTGCAGGAAAGTGATTTCTAAGCTGCTAATCACATTACCTAGCATGCTAGCTGAACTTATCCGATTACTTCCCACTTGTGCATAAGCAAATAAAAATAATAAATGTTATTATAAAAATTTTGCACTTGGTAAGAATTATAAGGTAAATTATAACTTCCTTAAAGTTTCTGATAAAAAAAATAAGATTTTGATTTGTTGTCATATGGCTAATTTTTGCACCAAATATGATTCAACTGAGTAAGCTATAAAAAAAAATTATTTATGTTTCTTTTCAAATTTATGGAAAACTAATTCTTACAAATTATTTTATCAGACATTCTCCAATCAATGTTTTTAAAATGTTTTTTTTTTTTTATCCTTTATCAAGAACATTTTATTTGATATTTATTAAAAGCACCTTTATAACACAATAAACATAAAACTGTTAAAAGTTTTAAAATCCACATTGGGCAAAGCAAACTCATCAACATGTGCAAATGATTTTGAATTTATGTATATAATTATGAATTCAAACAACTATTTCAATAATTTTTCAAATAGTTTCACAAAGGCAAATGCAATTAAAATGCAACAATTCAAAATCAGTGGCAAGGCAAGCATGTAAGTTTTATCATACATATACCTTGTATTTTAAGGGAAAATTCCTTTTAATATTTGTTGTAATTGTTCACTATATATTACAAACATGCCACTTGGCTTAATTTGCATGCATCCCTCATTTCAACATAGCAAGTTTACCTCTTACTTCATTACAAGCAAAAACTATTGATCAAAATGAAGATCATGTTGAGTTTTTTGACATCTTTTATATGTATAAAAAAAAAGATGAGTAAAATATCACCAAGTTAGTCCTTGCCTAAAAAGGTATGAGTGCTAATATGTGGTTACATAAATGTTGTTCTCATGTGCCTGCTTCAGTAATTGTGATTTATGTTTCAGATGAGATACGAACATGAAACACAATCATTGTGTTTGAATTTAAAACATGTAGTTTTATTAAATAACAGATGCAATAGCTAATAACATGGGATAATCAATGAATGGGATTTTATACTTATTCTACATACTATAAAAATTAAATTTGTTGGTATTCTCTGTGTTATAAATGAAGCTTTGGAAGCTAAATTAATAATTATTCTATTTAGTATAATTGTAAATGAAAATTCAGTGTATTAATCAAAACAAACTTTTAAATTATTTTGGCACATACAACTTCTTGCTACAATAATTTTGGGGATAAGTTTTTATTTTAAATGTTATTGCTAACAGTTCTTTAGGTGGTACAAATTTTTCACCATTTGTGCTTATCAATATTCATTAACAAGTTTGACAATTGTATCATTAAAGTGCATGTGTCATTATAATACAAAAGTTTTATTTTACAATTTGTAATCAATAATTTGCTTTTTGGATTATCAATGTTGTTTGACATGTATACATTGTGAAAGCTTCATGAATTAATAATGATTATTCACTAACAATGATTGGTTTATGGATTATGATATATATATATTTTTTGAAATGCTAAAACATGCTGATTGTTTATGCCTTGCCACTACGTTAAGTCAGAAAAGCAATTATTTTCAATATTTCTGTATTTTCCAAATTAAAATACTCAAATCTAGCAAAAATCATAAAATTTACCATTTACATAAAATTTATTTAATCATATCACTTCAATTCAATAACACTTAAGAGCATTCTTTATCCAGCTTGGACTACAATATGAACTAATTGCTGACATAAGAAAACTAAAATGTTAATGCAACTACACAAAAATCAAATGTACAAGAAAGAAATTTTCAATGATAACTAAATGCATTAAAACAGAAATATTTTAAAACACATCAAAAGCATACAAAAACGTTTACAATCTTAAGACATGTATTTAAAATTATACAATGTACTGGAGGAATGATTTCATCCACCACACAAAAAACGTCGTTGGTCTCGAGCCAGCAGGACAAACTGTTTAATGAGTATATCCATATGAATGTTCATTTTAAACATCCTACCATATTCCAAAACATGAAATACTTTAATTTTCTTGAACAAGGGAGAAGACATTTATTATAAAACATTTACATAAGATATTGAATATAAAAAAATATATTTCTACCATATTTAGAAAAAAAAACTGATTGGGAGTTTTGAGCAGAGCTCAAATAATTTGAATATTTGGCACCCACAAGCATGAGTGAAAATAGTTAATCAATTAAAAAAACTGAAAACAAAGAACCTAAGAAATTGATTTCATAGATAGTAGAAACCTCTTTAAAATGGACATTTATTATTATTTATTAAGAAAATAGTTAAACAGTAATTTATCCAAGTAATAATTCTAGTGAGAAATTGGAGGGTTATAATAAACAGTTTTTAAAACCAGTATGAGGAATGCTGAATTCTAAAAACATTATAAAATGCAAAACACGCTTATAATAAATCAAATTATAAAAATATTCAATGTAATTTACTTAACCTTTTTTAAAATATAAGTATTAAAGAAACTTTTGTATAACTTTTAACTCATATCTATAAATAATTTTTTAGGAAACTAATCTATGTAAAATAACATCTAATTCAAAACTTTTTTTACCCTTCTATTTTTCACTTTTCACATGAGAGAATTTCAGAAAGGACCTGATTACTGGAGTGCCATCTGTCATTTATTTAAGGACCTAGTGCCATGTGTTATTTATTTTATAAAACATTAACAGCATTCCTTTCAAAACTTTGTGGTAAACTTTTCTGAAGAAGAATGTTTTTTTGTCAGATTATCTGCGGCAGTGTATAATAAACATAACGAAATTCGAAACTTTTTTTAACACATGATTTGTGAATTATATACAGAAAAATGTAATATTTATTTTACATTCATGCACAATTTGTTTTCAATCATTAAATAATTATTATCTGAGATCAGATATAATTTTCTATAAGTAACTATATTATCTTAAGCGATGTTTTTGAGTAGTAATAACATAAAAGAAAAGCTAACATTCATGGTTGTAAAAAAATAATAAGCATAATAAACAACTAAATTTAAGCTCCCACAATCATGTTCATAAAATGATATTATCATCAGTGAATGTTTTTCTGAAGGGTAATGAAATTTATGCAGCATATTAAAATCTTAATTACATAAAAATATGTGAAAACTTTAAAAAAAAAAAAAAGAATTATAAGTTAATTTTGTGGGAAAAATAAAAAAAAACATTTAAAGGCTTGAAAAGTTTCTAAATCCTTTATTTATTTGCATTTAATTTAAATGCAAATAAATAAATGATTTATTTCATTTAAATTAAATTTTGCTATCTCATAATATAGTAACAAAGCTTAGAAAGAAATATTAATGAGAAATGTAACAGCAAATAAACTTCTTTACAATTTAATCAACAAATAATTTCAAAATATATGTCTTTTGCTTTTGTTTTGAAATTATAAAAAGTAGTTTTTACAAGGTGTGTGTGTCCTACACTAAAGAGGTTTCTCTGAAAAAAGTAAAGGATATTGCAATGATAAATAGTGGTAACAGGGGTGTTTGTGGGACCCCAAAAAATCCCCGGAAACTTTTACGGACTTACTACCGACATTTTGGAGTTTCGTGAAGGGGGGGGGAGAAATGAAAAATTACAATTATGAAGTATTGAATGACGTAATTATTGCGTTTTCTGCTTTCAAAGCAAACAAAATTACCCAGATCAAAATAAATAATTCATTATTATTCCTACTTCCTTTTGAACGACGACCCACGGAATTTCCGGGAATCGAAGTTCAAAATCCCCAGAATTCCAGGGTTTCCCCGGAGCACAAACACTCCTGTGGTAATAAACAGTCATGAGTGTTTAAATTTAAATAATCTGTTCGTTTAAAATTAAAACAGGATATATATATCTGATATCTTATTCCTGGAAATGTTGCACTTCAAACCACATAACATTATTCCAACAAATACAATATGAAGAAATACAAATGAGTATACACATTGTATAATGCAGATATTGGCTGAAATAAAAAATCATTTGTTATATTTTACAATATTTTATAATATGAGAAATAATTTCAGTTAAAGGATCACTTTATTTCACCCACTAATAAATTAGGGATTCATTTTAAATGAATTGTTATAAGTGTCAATGAAACAAATTACAAAAAAATAGTCAATTAACAATAATTTCTCATATCAACTAAATTGTGGAATGGGAAAAAAATTTCTGAAGTATTTTTTGAGCACTGGTTCTATGTAGAATTGCTTGAACTTATGAAACTATCACAAGTGATATGCTAACACAGCATCTTTTCTATTTTATTCCCAGCTTAAAAGATTAGTATCTGTTGGTGTTCTAAAATCCATATTGTCAAGTGAAAACATGTCCAAAGTGTCTTGACCACTATCCATGCTAGGTAATAATGGATCACTATTATAGTTGAAACTTCGTTGCGGATTAGAGCTTGATACTGAATTATTATTAGTCAGAATATCCAGCCAATCAGAGAAATCAACATCCATGTCTATATCTCCATTCAGCGTAGAAGGAATATTTTGAAATTGCGGTTGTTGGTTGTTTTCAGTTCTTTGTAATGAAGATGTATTAACAGACTCAACTGCGTCACTACGGTCCAAAACACCCAAATCCATCGATTCTAAATCTTGTAGGTCTAGATTTAAATCAAATACTAAATTCGGTGCACCTCCGCCATCATGCTGAGGAGTAACTTGCTCAGCTTGGAGATTTGAGTGATGTGTTGCATCGGATTCCTCTATTTTTATTGGCAATGATTCCAAAGACTTGACATCTCCAACAGCAGGGAAGACAGGTGGACCTCCAGGGGAACCTTTTTGTGTCTCGGGTGTTGTGGGAGTTACAGGATCTTGCGCAGCACTTGGAGGTAATTCTAAAGGAAAAATAAATAACAATTTCAAAAAAATAGTCAACTAAAAATGATACATTCAACTTTTTTAACGTTTAGTAAAGTATTTTATAAATAGGAAGTTCAAATAATCTTCTTCTTCTTCTTAAAAATTGGGTTTGTATGTCATTAGGCACCTCTGCTTTTATCAGCATTTTGTACCATTAACTCCAAACCCAATGTTTCCTATTTCCATTTGCTCGAGTCACCCACTTTACTAATAAAGTCCGATAGCCCTTTAATGGAGTCTAGGTGTAACTCTCTAGTATGGATGAAGCCTAAAGAAGTTAATCTAGGGAGGGCAAGAGCCTCACATTCGTAAATGACATGCTCTGCCATTTCTTCTTGCATATGACATTTCCAGCAGATAAGGTCTTGCTGAAACAGTCCCATCTGGTCAGAAAGTCAGTCATGCTAGGAATAGCTTCCTGACTTTCACCAGAAGAAGATGGTTTGGAGGTCATTTCTACCTCAAGTAAAGGATTCATTGCTGCCCCTTTACAAGATTGCCTCTGAGTTCCCTTGTCTTTTTCAGCAAGGTCTACTTTAGAGGCTTCACCTGCAAATGCAGAAAGGTTTGTTACTTCTTGTGTCTTTTCAGCCACAAGATAACAATTAAAAAGCTCAGGTAATATAAGTCCACCCAGCATTGCCTGAGTTACTGGGCAAGGCAAATTACTCTAGAAGTTCGCCAAGCAACTAGAGGCTCCGTTAAGACACCAATACCGCGGTGCCAATTAGCCCTAGGCACGGATCGCATAACACCAGGGTTTACGAGAGCTGGTTCGCGGCCTCTGATTCTATATTCAAGGCTATCCTGTCATTCCTACAGGACATTCGGCTATCCACCACTTGCCGACGCGCCTGGTGGCTGCTCAAGTCCCAAGAAGGTACACGTACCCCCTGGTTCC
>JAJQOW010001515.1:0-44987 GCA_037975125.1 Latrodectus hesperus
CGGTAGCTGAATGTGGTAGGTATTGTGGTGCTGTGCGTGCCGGTTGCTCGGCAGCACTTGTACCTCCTCGTACTTTGCGGATTGCTTCCGACGATTAGTCATCTCATTGACGTATACCTTCGGGTGGGCCGTCTTTCTACTCTCTTATGTACCGGTAGCTGAAGATAGCTGACATGTCTGATGCTGTGTTCCGTCTGTTTCTTTTGGCAGTAACTGTCAAACAGCTGTCCTCATTCGGTGTTGTAACTCAGGGTTAACTTGTGCTGTAACGTCTACTCACATTACCATCATCTTGCAACAGTTGCCAAAGCCTGGAAATGATACTCTTGGCGATTCCAAGTTCCTGGGATACTTCCTGCTGGGTACGTCCACATTCCAGACAGCCGATAATTCTACCAAGTAAAATATCATCCAAATGCTTCCTTTGTGCTATAACTATGCGGTTATTGCACTGAAAGGCTTTTAAAGTGCTTGTGAACAATTTTGCTCCTTTGGAAGTATTCCTTATATAATACACTCCTCTCTTACTATCTCGTCATTGTGACATTCTATCGTTGCCATCTGGTGGTTTCTTGTAATTTGAATATTATTTTTCCAGATGTGTATGATAATTTGATAATTCTACATATGAAATTTTTATTTTAGTGTTCAATTTCTGTGTGATACTGAATTATCCTTAATTTATGAACATAAATTTGTGTGTATATATATATATATATATATATATATATATATATATATATATATATATATATATATATATATATATATATATATATATATTGTTATCATGAAGCTAGGTATAAGAGGATATCACCAAGCAAACCCAAATTTGTATTAATATTAGAGACCAAAATGCATTCTGAGCAATATAGATAAAATTTTAAACATAATGCTTAGTTCAATTAATTACATTAATATACACTTGCCATAGTCAAATTATTATTATTAATATATCAGTATTTCATATTTTTACATACCTAAATCTTCAACTTTTGGCCTGCCTGAGAATAAGAGAAGATCAAAAGACACCCTAGAGAAGCATTCTAATCAATGTGTTTGCACATCAAAGTGTTCCGCTTCGGCCAATCTCTTAGTTCAAGAAACCTTCTTTCTTAGTCATGCTGAGTGCTCTAGCTTATGGTCTACTCTCATGCCTCGTTCAGTGTTTCTCAATTGATGCCTTCGTGTTTCAGTCATTTTATTTCTAGCTTTTCTTCTTTATTCTTCCTCGCTTTTTTCCTTTTCTTTTTATTGATTGATTCAAATGCTTTTATAAGAACATCCTCTGCATTTCCTTAATTTGATTAGTTACTTTTCAATTATCAAATTAGGATGTTAATCTTATACTTTAAGGAGAAGGTAAAAATCTTCATTCAACCCTCGACAGGACTGATAAAAATACAAAAGATAGCGCATTGTCCTTTTTTATTATGTTAAAATTACCCGTCTATTCCAAGGGAAAAGTTTCTCTAAGATGTAAGACTGCAATTATTTGCTATGTCTGTACTGCAATTTTTAAGTTTATCACAAACCTCAACATTAATACAATTTTATTTATTTATGTTCTCATTTTATTACTTTTACACATTTCCTTTGGATTTAAACATATTTGACAAAACGAATTTCTGCCCAATATACAGCAAAAAATATATGCTCTAGATTTACATATTTTTTTATTTACTATTGAAATAAATGATTACTGATACTACGTTAAATGAGAGAGATTATTAAAATTTGAGTAGATAATTAATACAACGTAATTAGAATTACTCCCGATTCAAATTATATTCTAATATAAGAATTGGGTTTGCATTTGGAAACTGTGTTTATCATCAATATTTCACATCTGCTTTTTAAAAAAGTGCGACACGGTGTTTTCTGTATAGTGTTGATTTGAAGTACAGTTATTTTGAATTTGATTCATTTGTAACAAATTTGATTCGAATGAAAAGAAGTCAGTTTGCTGAGATGGCAGCTATTTTCTGTTACCACTTGCGTTACCTCTCATGGCAGTGCCTTAAGAAGCTAGTTTTCAAGAAGACTAATTTCAGCGATAACAAGAAAATGCGGGGGAGTAATACTTGAAACAAGCTAAGAGTGTCTGTGACAAGCATTGTTTTCAAATTTAGATTTAATTCACCACAACAATTCTTCAGAGATGCAAAAATCCTTCGTATTTGGTTTATCTTAATCATCGCTTGTGGTTTAAAATGCTTCAGAATCTTCGTAAACACTTTGTTTCATAGTGATATGTTTTGTACTGAATCTGAGTTATAAATTCTGTAAGAACATTGAGTGGATTATGATTTCCTTTATGATTTTTTATTACTAAATTGCTTTTCTAGTTTGAAATTTTAATCAACAACTTTTAAATTAATTTTATCAAACTTTACATAAATGCTTAAGCAACTCTGATAGTTTCTTTGGATTGTTGCAATTTAAATATTTACGTTTCAAATGACTTAATGATTGCACCGATTAATATTTGTTTTCCAGTTCATTAATTGGTTTTCATTTTTATTATTTTATTGGATTATTTCTCTATATGATAATCAAGTAGTAACTTGTAATAATTTTACAATCATTCTGAAAAATTTATTAGCTAGTATGAGACAATTAATGATTGATTATCACTCTAAAAATTTCTTGATTAGAACATTTTGTAATAATATTATCTTATATGGTATCGTGTCTGATGAACTTTGCTGGATGATTTTTCTAATGTTTTTATTTTGCAGATTATTATGAAATATGATCATTTCTGAAAAAGGGGCAGTTTTATTGAATATCAAATTACTTTAAATTTTTTTCAATACAAATAGGAAATGTTTCTTTAATCGCATAGAACAATTGTTTGAAATCACATTATTTTTCAGAAACAACCATATATTTTGACAATCAAATCATTGAAATTTATATGCATCATGTGATTTATATATATTTACATGTTAATATTTAATGAAATATAGACTAATCTTGTTTAGCATAATAGCAATTAGAAGAGACATAATAACGTTCAAATGTATAAATAGTATATACACTAAATGATAAATTTAAAACTCTTTTAACCATTTTTATTTTAAAATACTTTTAAATTTTTAATAACAGGTTTTAAAAATATCATTAAAAATAAATGTGCAAAATGCTTTCTTTTGTTTTATCGAATGTTCTATTTTCTTAATCTTTATTAGTGCATGCTTTCTTTTGAATTCATTTTTGTTAGCATATTAAAATAGAACATTTTAGTTTATAAGCATTTTTGAAATTTTTAATTTAGTTTATCTTTAGGGATATGTTGAAGTTTATAAGAATGTGTAGTATTGAATCTATAAACACAAAGATTGAAATTTGACTTAAAAGCACATGAACACATATGTTAATTTATAAGTTTTATTAGATTCATATGCCGATCCATGATGAAAAATTAGAGCTTTAACTACTAGGAGGAATGAATATTCTGCACAATTTGATAAAATCATTTAGCACTTCATTTCTAATTAGCTTTAGCGTTCTTCAAAAGAGGTCATTAATACTGTATCTGTTAATGACTTCGAATAGACATAGAGAGATCTTAAAAATAAAGTTAATTTTTGAGATCCCTATACCACCATTCGACATCCAAACTAAAAATAAAGCTTATTTTTAAGATCAGGTCTTATTTTTGAGGTAAGATCTTAAAAATAAAACTTATTTTTTAGATAAATCTTAAAAAAAGCATATTTTTGAGGTAAAACCTTTAAAATAAAACTTATTTTTTAGATAAAATCTTTAAAATAAAGCTTATTTTTGAGATAAAATTTTAAAAATAAAGCTTATTTTTGAAATAAAATCCTAAAAATAATGCTTATTTTTGAAATCCTTTATAAAGAAAACCAATTTTTTAATTATCTAATGGCACCTTCGAGCTTTTAATTTTGTGTCGTAATTTAATATTGTGTATTTAAATGACGCAAATTAAATTAAAGTTATTTTTATATACTTCTTAAAATATCATACAAGAAATTCCATTTTTGAAATTTTTTATATAAATAGCTATATTAATGAAACTATTCTTGATGAAACTATTAAATAAATGAAAATATTTGAAGTAAAAACTCAAAATATTTTGTAATAAGGCTCAATTTCGTTAGCTACCAATTTCTTTGAAGATTTCAAAAAACTAGAAAATTAATAGACTTTTATCTTTAATTCATACTCTTTCAAAAAATGTATTTATATTTTTAAAGTTTCTTAATATAAAGTTAATTTTTTCTATTTTTTTATTCCATTTAATATTTTCAAACCATTTGCTATCAGTTTTTCTAAATAAGTGACAGCTGCAAGAACAGCTGCTGTATTTTCCTGATAACAACCTGAACAAGAGTTTGGTAAAATTTGATTCATGTTAAAAGTTATCCCAGTGAAATATTTATGAAAAAGTATCATTTCAAGCTTATAAATAAGATGGGTGATAAGAAAACACGAACACAGAATCGAAACAAAATTGACAGAATGAAGAATATTACAGTAAATCCTGCAACAATATTATGCCCATTAAAACTGACATAAAATAAGTTTCTTTCTTAAAGTTTTTATTCTATCTATACTTGATCAGTTATGTATTTTTAATACTTGTATTTCACAGCTTGGAAGGTAAACATTGTAAATGGCTTATAAACCGAAGATTTACTGCACATGTTTTGAAAAACTGAATATTTGCATATTCAACTGTGAAAAGTAAAATAAAGTTTTATTGTAACTATTCCTCAGAATTTTATTTCTGATTATAAAAAATTAAATAAATGTTGTAAAGGGAAGAAATATAAATTATTTAAAAGTAGTTTGAAACAGCTGTCAAATAATAAATAATATTATACGCTGAAGTATTAGATGATACAGTATTAGAAGTATTATCAGATAATATATTATCAGATCTAGGATTAGAGAAGATAAGAAGATAAGGATTAGAAAATATTTCAGAGCTTATTATTAATCGGGAACTGTGATAATAATATTAAAAATACTTTATTATTAAATTCAAAACTGCTATGTTTTTACAGCTATATTTTTTAACAGCAAAATATGGCTTATAAGAGAATTACTGTTATACATAGCTTAGAACAAAACGCAACCAAACATAGCAAATTTGGTGATTTTTTTATTCCCCAAAAAAGATTCTTCCAAAACAATTAATCGTCAAACGCATATTAACGTTGGCTCTGAAATTATATTATATTACATTGTATGGAATTTTTATTTAACTGTAATTATAACTTTTAATTCCCGCCATTTGCAATTAAAGGTAAATTATTTTTTGCGATTTTGGATCAAGATGTAATTGAAAAATAAATATTAAGGTAAAAATTTTATTTCTTTAATTTGTGACAAGTTTAGAGTTATATTTAAATGTTTAACTATTTCTCTCTTTTCCTTGAGGAAAACACTGCCGAATTACATGTCGTAAGAAATTTTAAATTGGGATATAATCCACATTCTGTAATATTTTCTCAGAATTCTCTTATTAAATGCTCTTTTTTAAGAATTAATTTTTTATGTTCATATTTCCTACTCTAGTTTTATTAGAATGATTGTATACTTTTTACAATGTTTAATTTCTGTGTCATATTTTCTACTTTATTTTAAAGATGAATGTGTTTTATTTTTTTAGCATTCTTAATATTTAAGTCATATTTCTTATTATAATTTTAAAAAAAATCTCAAAAATCTATTACTATGAAATGATATTTTATTGTATAACCATTAGAAAAACGAAATTTGAATAATACTTTTTTTGTATTTCAATAACTAATAAATTCTGTTTCAAAATATTTTTTTAATACACATGCTATTGAATGGAACTCTAAATAAGAAGTATGAAGTGTGATTTTTTATAATTAAGATTCCTTTCTTAATTTAAATGTTATTAACGTGAATTTTAATTAAAATCTGATCTATATTTGTGAAATCTTGTTCGTTTGCTTAATAATTATTTTATAAAATTATCGCCACTTGGTTTTTTTTTATCCTGCATATTTTGCTAAATTTTTATTTAGTTCTAATATTAAAAAATTAATTACATCTTAAATTTTATTGTGTTTTTATGTATCGTTAGGGTTAGCAATTTAAAAGTATTGTATGTCATTCTGTTTTTTCCTTTTTTCTTACGTGGTTACTGTCTATCAGTAACATAGATAGTAAATATAGATAGTAACCATAAATTTTACTGTGTTTTTATGTATCGTTAGGGTTAGCGATTTAAAAATATTGTGTGTGTGTCATTCTGTCTTCTTTTTCTTACATCATTACTATCTATCAGAAAGAGGCAATCAGGGTTGGAGATAAAATTTCGACACCGACGTCATAATCGGCTTGGCGGAGAAAAAATCACCAAACGACAACACTTAAAGACAATAATGCTCACTTTTACCTAAAATATTTGTAAAAAATAAATAATTCAATAGATTTCTTTAAAACTATAAAAATACAATCGATTTACATTAAATTTACTATTAAAAACATTTTAAATTTAAAAAACATTTATTTAAAAATTTGTGA
Organism: Latrodectus hesperus; assembly: GCA_037975125.1. Taxonomy (NCBI): domain Eukaryota; kingdom Metazoa; phylum Arthropoda; class Arachnida; order Araneae; family Theridiidae; genus Latrodectus; species Latrodectus hesperus. The sequence goes on from JAJQOW010001515.1 coordinate 6,538, forward strand.
GTGACAAATTAGTTTAGTTAAAGAAAAAATAGTTCCTTTTATTAAGGTGATTAAAATTTTCTAATAATAATTGAGAGAAAACTATAAAAATCTTTTGCATAAAATCATATATACTATCATTTTAATGAGCCATTATATTAAATAAAGTTTATTGTTTATAGATTTAAATGAATTATATTGGGATAGAGACAAATAATTCAAAATTTTTAACATAACTTATGAGATAAGTATTTTTTACAACGAATCACTGAAACCGCTGTCAAAAAAGGAGTCAAATACTTCGTTTTTATTGTTTTCCTAGAAACTTGTGCCTTCGTCTACCAGATATTTTCGTTATACCAAGTAAATAAGATTTATTATTTAAATTACTATAATATTTCAGAGGAAGGTTATATGAAATTGATTTTTCAGCTGATTTTTTTGAGCTATTGTCAAACATTTTGTGTATCATTACTTTACATTAGAGAAATCTACTTCAAATCAAAAATTCCAAATTTAGTTGTACTGTAATGTTGTCATTTAAGTCAAACAGAACTTAAACACGAAATTAATGAAATTAAAACTGTTAAGAAAGAATATAATATTTGATTCATATGAGAACTCAGATATAACCAGAAAAACATTTTGTAAATAATAAATATATTTTTGAAATAAAGTTCATTTGTCGAAAAACGTAATAAATTGCATTTGTTTCGCCCAAGCAGTTTTATTTCAATATAAAATTAATGTAAATAATATGTTTGAGAAATTTGTTTGAAGAAATATCACACATTAAGAGTTATAGAACACTAAGAATGGTAGAATGCAATTAGATATTTGCATATGAGGTAATCGGTTCCTCATGGACGAAATTGTCTCGATGCTTACTTTCTAAAGATAAATTGAAAATAAATATGAATTCCTCTTGTGAAATGTAAACAATAATTCTTGATGAATTAGTATTAGTCTTTTGCATATTATAATAAAGAGAAAAAGAGATCAAAATTGCATATGAGTATAAACTTGTGGTAAAAAACATTTATATTTATGCATATAATTTTCGTGGGTCTCAAAAGGTTTGCTAGAACGTATAGAAAACTTATGAACAACGGCCACGTTTACCATCCATAGTTGTCTTGTTTTTCTCGAAATGAAAGTATCTAATTACAAACATATAAATAAGAATAAAAATTCCTCAACAATTGCAAAATTGCAGAGGATGAATATATTCTTACTGTTTATTATTCAATGAGTTACAAATATTTTGTTAAAATTTTAATTGTATACAAAATGTTAAGAAAATTCTGAGATGACAAATAAGAAAATTCTGAGAAATTGAGAAAATTCTGAGAAGTTTTAATTCAATCAAAAATGTTATTTCACAGTCTAAAATATTATTCACTTTTATTTCAGTATAAAATATTATTTTAAAATATTATTCAATTTTATTCTAATCAAAAATAATCTCAGTTTTATTTTGATTTAAGATAAAGGCGAATAATTTAATTTATAAATTTATTTGAAGAAATATCACGTGATTAAGAATTGAAGAATGCATTTAATTTAGTATAAATATATTATTGAGTATATTATTTTATGATATACTAATATTTTGTTAAAGATACAATTATACAAAATATTCATAAATTGGAAAAATGCTGTTATTAAAATTTTGATCGCCTTTCGAAATTCCATATATATATATATATATATATATATATATATATATATATATATATGTGTGTGTGTGTGTGTGTATATATGTGTATATATATGTACAAGTATAAATATATTTCTTAATTATTTTTTATTTAAACATTAAAGTTTCTTATTGATTTATGAAACTAACAAAATTACCTTGAAATAGGATGTACATGTTTGATGGATTAAATCCAAAGAAGAATTTGGTTTTACGTATCAATAGCTCACTATTCAAAAGAGCTAATTTTTATTTGGAAGAATTCTATTTGTCTGATGAAACACGAAGGATGACTAAAGCTCAAATTAGTGAGTTTTATGTGTGATGATGGATTCATCTGCATTATTTATATAAGAATATTGAAATAAGTGAATTTAATAATTTTTCGCTGACTATTTAATAACTTCTTAAATAAATAAGATCAAAGTCAAATCACGAAATTTTAGTGTTTCTAGTAATCAAACGTATGTTCGAAAATATTAGTTTGTAAAAATTTTTCAGCTATTCATTTTGTGTGTGTGTGTGTGTGTTTTATATATATTTTTACATTCTAACCTGAAATTTTCGTTCTGTGAACTCTCTATTATATTTGAAATTTGATTTTTTTTGTTTCATTTATTTGGTCGTCTTCTAGAGAAATGATTGACAAAATCTTGCATTTCTTTCATTTATATTAATATTTCTTTCAAGAAACAAGTATTTTCTGTTACAACAAGGTTCATCATTACCTTATGTGACATCTTCAAATTGTTTCACGTTTTGAAAAATAGCACCATAGCATTTTTTTTTCAAATTTTTCATAATTACTGGGTTTTCTTTCAATATGTTTCTTGCCTTCAATTGATTTTTGGAATTTCTTTTCAAAAAGAAGTTATAGTTACTCGCAGATATAACCCAAAAATGAATGCGTTGCATCTAACTGTGACATAATTACATAACATTTAATTATTATAAATTACCTTTTTAACAATATATTATATATGAAATAACCTATAATCAAAAAATCTTGTTCATTTTGATGATTTCTTAAACTGAAATTCAGTAGAGATAAATGAATTCTTTTTAAATTCAAACTAGAGATGTAATAAATCTTTGATGGTTGCTTCTAGAGTTATATAATCTTGATTATATTTATCTTTATCACATAATTTCCTTTTATTTTATGGTTATCAATGATTAATTTTCAAGTGTTCATGATAAATAGCTTTTAAGTTCCCACTATGTGAATCGATGTAAAATTTAAAAAAAAATGGATGTAAATAATAAAAAAAAAATTAGAGTAATAAAAAGCACAATCAAAATTCAAAGAATTGATAAACATTAACATTCCCAAATTTTACTAATATTTTTATAAAACCATTGTATGTTGAAGACATATAAATCTATAGTTAAACTTGTTGTTTTTGCACTCAAACTCCTTTTTAATTTAATCTTACTTGTCAAAGATAAAGGTTCCTATTTCTTTCCAATATCTCAATGCATCACTTGGGGTCTACACAAACAATTCATTAAGCTTAATCTTGTAAATATTATGACAACTTTACTAGCGGTTACTAGCGTGACTATCCATGCTCAACTGGTGATTTTTAAAAACTCAGAACTTAAAATAGATTATTTTGTGGTTTACCCTTTTTACCATTCAAAAATAAGCAAAAACATAAGAGAATAGTAAAAAGTTACAATATTAATTAATATTTTAATAAACAAAATCCCTAATTAATGTTATTAAGATGGTGCTCTTCAAATCATATACTTTATTTTTTTTTATTAAACCTTGGAGATCCGACAAACGTAATTCCACAATGCAGTTTTCTTAGTACTATAATAGTTTTATTTTTCTCGATGAATTGTTTTCTTATGTTTCTCTCCTCGGTAGAAATGTAGCTATTTAAATTGCTCGGTTAGGCAAAGACAAATATTATAAAAATATGTTTCCAAAATTATTTTGAAAATTAGTTTTTCAGCAGTAACACTCTTTTAATATGATACTGATTAATTGCATTTTTATTTTTGATTTGATATTGGTTGATTGTTTCTTTTTTATTCTTTCAGAACTGTGTATAGAAGGGAAAATAAAAGACTTTCACAAAACGGTATCATTCAGTTACATTTGATGATAAACATTCCATGTCTTTCCATTTTCGTCAGAAATTCCTTTTTAAATAAATTAAAAATCATCAAGGTGCTGCAATTTGGAAATAACTCTTTAATTAAGAAACAACACACATTAATAAACAAAAAATATTAGTAGTTTACACAACTCTAGATATATTATGTAATTGTACAAACTATTTGTTTTTTTATAATATAGAAGATCCTATTTCGATTAATTTTAATATATAAGTAAAGAGAAATTTAATTTCCAAAATTAAACACCAGCATTCCTATACATTACAATTTAAGAATGGTTCGTTGATATTTCAATTTATAAGATATTCGCTAGGATTTGTGAAAAAGAAAGTAGCAATGTTTTCTAGTTTTGGCTTGCTAGCATTCATTTAAGAAATACATTATTCAATTTTTTGCGTTCTCGGAAATTTCTCTCTGTGCTCCTAAATTCCAATTCCAAAGTGACTTAAGAGATTGGTTTCGGGTTAGTAAAGTTGCTTTAAGCGTCACGATAACGCTATCACTAGATAACATTTTCCTAGTACAATGACTCCCAAGCGATTGCAATAAAGTTGAATTTATTACTAAGAGCTGTCACGAGACAAATGTATATCTACATTTGGTGGAAAGCTGCAACACATTTCACCAACAATGTAAATAAACATCTTTTTCTAGAAGTTTATCTTGGGGTATGAATGCAATATTTGCGTTTTTTATTTAAAGAAAAGAATTTACACATTGGGGTAGGTTTTATTCCAGTAATGTAATAAAAGAAATTTTCATTTATTTTATCCTCAATAATAATAAAAATGAGCAGTTTTCTTTTTAAAAAATGAAATAATTTTTTTATCGTTAACAATCTAGAAAGTTTAATTTCATTTTCACAAGAACATATCACACAATTTAGAAAAGAGGTTTTTAAATTTATATAGTTTTTTTGCATAGTTTTGTGATAATACAAAGAACAATAAAAATGTAATTTCAAAACATAATAAACTTGTTTTTAAATTGATTATTTTTGCACAAATAAGTGCTTAACAATGTTAAAATTTATTTAAATAAACCTTTGGTTGATAAATATCTTATTTTAGTTTTGAAAGTATATAAATTTATTTTATAAATATTTTTTTTTACTTCTACCTATTTTTAGTTAAATAATTTTTACAATACAAATTAACAAATACAACTGATCGCTTGCTTTTGCGTTTTCATCAAACATAATTTAGTCCAAATATTTACGATCCTCTAATCAAAGAAACCCTAGCAATTCTGAATTGGTTAAAAAGCATAGAATATATCAATAAGACTATGATTTTTGCTTGCAACGAAGAATAATTTACAAGTTAAGAGACACGAAAAAATGGTAGGATCGCATTACTTGGAGTTTCTTTGACTCTAGTTCCTATTCAATAACAAGAGATGGATGTTGTGTGAATGCTTTTTTTTTGCATGCATATATTTCACAGCTGATCTTGATTTTTTTTTTTTGAGTTTACACTCATGCGGACAATTTGTTGGTCCATTACACTATCAATGGAACATTCTTTTGGAAAAAAAAAATGCGTCGGATATTTAAATATCATACAATATATCACTGCTGCTCTTTCATGTTTTTTGAGTGGCCACATTAGGTCCCTTTCTTTTCAACAGGGCCAGAAAGTCTTTCTGGAGTGTCTCTGGTGCAAGGCTGATCAGGCCTCCCCGAGACATATTCTTGACTGTCTGGATTTTACTGTGAACGAGGTTTTTGGAGAATCCTATTTTATTTTTTTAAACTTTTTAATGATTTTTGGTTTTATGGAGATGGTTTAGCTTAACTACACCATTTTGCATTAGAAACAACAACATATATCACTGCTAGAAGCAATCTTACTGAAGCATTTTAAACTACATTTGTACAGAAATGACTGATTTGAGAAATTATGTTAGCAAGGGGATGTATCCCCACCATGAAGTTATATTTAGTAATGTAATCGCGATGGTATAGCCGCCTACCCTGTGTAGTGGTCAGAGTGCCTGACTGCGGATAAGGAGGTCCTGGGTTCGAATCCCAGTTTGGGCATGGATTTATTTCCTCTCTCTGTCTATCATGTCTTTGTCCTTTCTTTGTATGAATGGTTGCCTACCCTATAAACGGGTTCCTATGGCATGTGTGTACTGAAGAAGTCGGACTCCACACGAAAATATGGTTCAGTTGAAAAAGTGGAACAGCGCACACCATATTGCCAACCTACCTGGCACACGACAACAACAACATATGTGCTCATGTGCTTTTAAGTCAAACTTCAATCTTTGTGTTTAGCATTCCTCCTAGTAGTTAAAGCTCTAACTTTTCATCATGTATCGGCATATGAATCTAATGAAACTTTAAATTAACATATAGGTGCCGCCCGCCCTGTCTAGTGGTCACAGTCCCTGACTACGGATAGGGAGGTCCTGGGTTCAAATCCCAGTTCGGGCATGGATGTACTATCACTCTCTATCTATCCTGTCTTTGCCCTTTCTGTGTATCAATGTATTGTAAATGGTTGCCTACCCTATAAACGTTTCCCCATGGCATGTGTGTACTGAAGAAGTCGGAATCCACACCAAAATATGATTCAGTTGGAAAAGTGGAGCAGCGCACCTCATATTGTCAGCCTGGCTGGCACAAGACAACAACAACAACAATCGCGATGGTATTGTTTATAATTAGAAAGTTTGACTTGAAAACATCTTTTTGTATCGATTGAAAATATAACTCCTAAAATATATTAACCATTACATTCACAAAATTATGTGTCTCTTTGTTTTATAATTTACTTATTTAAAAAAATCATTCTGTAAATTAAATTAATATTTTTACTCATTTGTATATATTCAAAAAGTTATTTAAAAGAAAATCATAAGCTTTCACAAGTTAAACTATTTACTTCATAAAATAAGGGGATATTTCAAATATTTTACATAATTTATAAAGTTTTTTAATAATTTAAATCACAATACTACTTAATTAAATGATTTATAATAAAGAAGTAAAACAAATAAAGAAATCATAAAAGCATTTTAAAACATTACTTTTAATTCTTCTATTACCTGAGCAAAGTATTTATAGATTATTCACTATCTAAAATTTCAGCAATAAGTGAAATAATATAACTTATAGTTTTAATAAATCAAAACTTTCTGAATGAGTTTCATATATTAGGAGGTAAATTATATTTTAATATAAATTAGAATTTATTACACATTTTTTATCATATTTGATTTAAATAAATGTGAACTGCAGGAGAAAGAAGTTCTTTTACTTAAACGATTGCAACTAGATAACTGACCCATATGCAGCCCAAATTGCTTACAAAAAGTCTGGAATGTTAATACTTCATAAAATATAATATCCCTCAATTATTGTGGCGATAAAATTGGCAGAGGAGAGTGCCAATTTCAAACCGTGTCATGTAAAACCTAATTGCAGAAAACCATTGCAGGGAATTTTATTATATCCATCGCATAATTTGACACATACTCACATATTATATAGTAGTTACGTCATCGCTCATGTCATAATACGTCACCTTGGAAACATTTTTTCATCGCCAAAAAATTCAAAATTTGGCATCTTGGAATTTAAAATGTACGTAAATTATGCACTGTTTGGACATGACGGTGAAAATACTTTTTATTTTTCCCTTATACTTGTATCCATTTATTATTTCTAGCAATTCATTTTTTCGTATTCTAATTTATAAGTGTTCTGAAAATTATAATCTATTAATATGTTTACTTATATATTTGAAAAAAAATCAAAAAAGTCATAAAAAAAGCTTCAATTTAATATATTTTGAAATTTTGCTCAAAAATAATCAGCTTAAATGTATCACAATTGGAGAAGCCAGGAAAACAACCCCACTAAAATATCAACGCATAAGAACCCCCAAGGATCCCGTGCCCGGGTAAGACCACCAACAAGATGGCTCGATGACACTGAAAATGACCTCAAGATACTGAAAGATAGGAACTAGCAATGTGTCGCTCTGGACAGATTTGGCTGGAAAAGGTCTGCTGTAAAGGCAGCTAAGACTTGTTGTTATGCTATTAAAACAGAAAGAATGTATCAGAATGTGAATTTTTTATTCCAATGAAGATTACTTGGATGACGAACCCTAAGCCACAACAAGGCCAGAAACTGCTACTCATTTATCGTTACCCAGCGGGCACCTGTGAACCAAGTCACAGAGGCGAGTAGCGTTACCCGCGCCATACCACCACAAACCCGTTTACAGGATGGGCTACATTCATACTTCATCACAGAAGAAAGTACAGAGAAACACAAAATGAACAGAGAAAGAAAGTAACATCCATGCCCGAACCGGTATTCGAACCCAGGATCCATAGCTCAGGAGTCAGGAACGTTAACCACTTAGCCATCGGTCGGCCGGGAAAGAATTGTTTCACTATACATTGATTATTAACTTTATAGCTCCTTTTCTAAATTTACCCTTATGTTTTACTAAGAGCTATAAATTGCAATGGCATATAAGAAAACATAAAAAGGTTACTGTTAATATTAACTGTTTTTCACTCTATCCCTTGTCTCTTTTAAAATAGCTTGTTTTTCTTCCAATAAGATATTTGGGGAATCAAATTTATTTCGTAACCATAACAACATACCTCTTTTGATTTATGCATGAAATTGAATTTAAAATGAGAAATCGAATTTATATGCAATACGTATTCTATATTAACTATATACATTGAAATTAATTCATGATTCGATTTAGTATAAGATCTGTTTAGGAATGCGTGTTTATTGAATAAAGCATTGTATATTAACAAGTTAAAATGAAGTGTGATGATGTTTTAATATTATTGATGCTTGTTTTATTAGTATTGATACATGGTTCAATTGTTAGTGTGTTAAATAAAGATTTATTTGTGTTGTGTGTGTGTCATATAATTATCTACTTAAACTTTAGAGAGTGAATTGCACATAGATTTTAATTCCCATATATAATTTAAATTCATTTAATATTTAAGATAATCCTTATTAGGAAAATTAAGAAAGGTATTCTACAATTTAGTCTTGAATTTACAAATATGCATTCTGTGATTTATTTTTATTTTTAAGCAAGTGCAGATATTATGCTAATAATAGATAAGAATATAAATATGATATTAATTGGAAATTACCATTTAAAATGAATATTTAAAGAAAAAAGGGAATTAAAGAAAAAGGAAAGGGAAAATGGGTTAAAAGAAATTTAAATTTAATTAAAATCTTTAAAATTGTGTCCTAAAAGAAGCAAAATTTTTCACTTTTTTGTAAAAATTTAAAATCAAAGAATTTTTTTAAAAATTTAAATTTTTAAAAAATCTGGACATTTGATTTTAAAAAACTGCAAATGTCCAGATTCTTTTAATGAAAACAAGATATGATTCAACCAACGGTAAAATATTTATGGTAAATGTAACAATTGTATATATATATATATATATATATATATATATATATATATATATATATAATTTTAGATCTGAAACCAGTGCCATTGGTATACCATTAATTTGTTTATATATTTCGTAATTAAAATTTATATAATTATTAGAAAAGAATAAATTTAAATGAAAATATTCATTATTAATTAAATATCGTAAACTAAATACATTATAAATATGATTCCTTTTGTAATGTAGCATATAAATATAGTATATAACAGTAATATAACTGTAATGTATGTGTGTGTGTTTTATATATATGTATATGTGTGTATCAACTTATAAAATTCCATGCTCATTTTATCACTCTTATCTTTATAAATATTATTTTACTTCTAAGAAATATGCATTTAAAAGATTCCATAAATATATACATATTTATTAAATCTTTTAAGATTCCATAAATATATACATATTTATTAAATCTTTTAATGCATATTTCTTAGAAATAATATAAGCAGAATATTTTTAACAAGGAAGTTTTCTATCTGATACAAAGAAATCAAATGCACTTTGAATTACCCATTATAAAATTGATGACATTGTATATCAAATAAAATTTTTTATTTACGATTATTTAATTTATAATTGATTGCTCAAACAATTATTAATTATTTTGAAGTGCCTTTGGCTAATTAATCATTGTCGAAATTAGATTTTAGTAATGCATAGAATTCCTAAAATGTGAGTTTAATCAGTGCAAAGAAACATTTTAGAGGTCAAGAGAATGTTGGGTATAAAACTCAAAATGGAAGTGACATTTGGAGTACTTCACATTTCAAGTGAGAAATTAAATACCAGAATAGAATGACTATTTCAACCACATTTTGATGATAATGAACATCAACATCAAATTGTCATTGAAATAATAAGTTTGCTGTTTAAAAAAATGGAATTAATTTAGGAAACCAATCTAGAAAATTCATTTGATTCTAATTATAAATATGGAAATATCAAAAGCTTCATAAATATGTCGTTTCTAGGTTACTTGAAATTTTTATAGGATTCATTGAATGTACTATAATAAATAATGTGGAAAATCTGCAAGATTCTATTTCACTGAGTAAGGAAATCTTCAATTAATATAATGTAGACATTTGAAAGAATTATGATATATGTTCACGATTGAAAAATAAATATTGTCAAAATAAATTATTTCCCGTTATGAAAAGGTTTCTTATTACTATGGCATAATAATACAAATTACAGATGATTATTTTAGTGAAATAGTTCTAATTTGGAACTTTGTAAGGAATAAATTACTTGTATTGGACATAAGATGTATCGGTTATCTGTTTTTAGTGCATCTTGTCTCATCTAGTTTTTTTTAAGTACTCTTAAGGTTTACAATGTTTTATAAGATGGTTAATTTAAAAACATACATATATAAATTAAAAGAATAAACAATTCTAAAAATTTAGATAACTTATCATTATGGAGATAGCGCGCGTGCGCGTTATATGCTTTAAGTTCATATTTCATTAACAATAAACTTATGTGAGTAGGTTAAAGACATTAAATATAGTTTGCAATTACATATTTTTCTGGATTAATTAAAAAAATCTCAGCAAAATTATGAACCACTTAATAAATATTATTTAGAAAAGATAAAGCTCATAATTTTTAATCTGTTAAAAGAAAATGGAATATGTGTGTATGCTTTCTTCTATTAAAACGTTTTAAGGACAGAAAATCTCTATCCTTGGGTGAAGTTCCTAGACACACGAAAAAGATGGGAAGTTCACAGTTGCTTCAGGCTTTTGCAATGCAAGATCACGAATGACGGCATTTCTCAATCTATTTTGTTGTTGTTGTCGTGTGCCAGCTAGGCTGGCAACATGGGGTGCGCTGCTCCACTTTTCCAACTGAACCATATTTTGGTGTGGAGTCCGACTTCCTCAGTGCACATATGCCCTAGGTACCCGTTCATAAGTTAGGCAACCATTCACACTTCATTCCTACAAGGAAAGGACAAAAACAGGATAGATAGAGAGAGAAAGTACATCCATGCCCGAACCGGGATTCGAACCCAGGACCTCCTTGTACGCCATCAGGTACTCTGACCACTAGACAAGTTGGGAGGCTCAATCTATTTTAATCGAGAAAATTGTATTATTTTTAAAATTACTCTCTCAAGAGACCTACTCTTTCTGGTAGTTTTTTCAACAAAATATTTGGGAATAGGCTGCACAAAATATAAATTTGTGCAAGAAGAAATAAAATCAACTGTAGTATTTTGATGTGTGTTTGATAAACACAAAATGGTATTAACAAGCTATTATTTATATTAGCTGATTCAATACGTATTGCTTTCAGTAATATTTAGCGCAATTTTTCGGAGATATGTATTTAATCATTTAGGAAACTATTTTTGAATAACTATATGGTAAATTACCATATGCATATAAAGGAAAGCAAATATTTCGAAAATATTATAGAATTAAATAAAATTAAATAATGATATTTTACTTTTTATAGGGTTAATATTTATAAATGGTGAAAATAAAAATAGTCAAAATTTAACATCACATTTTAAAATTTCATTTATAAATAGTATAATACATTGTATAAGTATGAGTAAAATACATCGATTCTTCTGGATTAATAATTAAATATATAATTCAAGAGACCTTTATCTTAATTAAGAGTTCAGAGTAAAATGCTGAAATTTTTCAGAATTTTATAATGCGTCATCACACACACATATCTTTGGTTGAAGCCTCATTGAATTTTTGCTTAATGAGTACTTTAACAAAATCAAGAAACAAAATATTCAAAATGATCCACTACTTTAAAAGCGAAGTTAAAATATGAAGTATATTCGTTTATATATTTCTACTTTAATCCAAAATTTTATATCACAAGGTTTTCTGGCATTAAGCTTAATAACAAAAGATACTAGATAATACTCTTTCTATATGATCACTTCCGGAAACAAGACATCACATCACTTCTTTTAATCTGAAGTGAAATATTGCACAAAGTAGCGTAGCAAATCCAGTGTAAAAATATCCTGAACGTAGAAGGGACTATAGATAATTTTTATGACCTAAAATGTTTAGTGGTTATGTATATATTTACTATTTTTTATTGATCATTACTTAGAAGTCTGAATATGTTATATAGAATATTGATAACTTGCTGATGTGATAATCGCTAGAGGTAAATATTTTTGCCTGAATTTTAATGATAATTTATTATTTATTTAAGGAGATTATAATTTTTTCGCTAAATTAACTTTTCTTAATTTTGTGAAGTTAACTAAATTTTTTTTAACTTAGTTGTGTTTCCCACACACAAGGAAATGAATTAATTATTAATTAAATTTTCATATTTAGTGAATTGAACATTTTTGCAAGATGAATAGAAGATAATATTCACATAATATTCATTGAATAAATTATTGTAATTAATTATTGTTTAAAAAAGTTTTTTTAATGTATATTGATTGTTTAAAACTTGGGTTACCTTTTTTGAAACATGTAACTTATATAAAAAAGGAAAAGTTATACTAATGAACAACTTGTTAAGAGATAATGACATCTATTCAGGATATGGCAATGCAATTTTAAATATTTGGCTTAAGAACATGTTTCTGCATAAATGTGAAATTATTTATAATAATTCTGTGCGTGAAGTTTTACTTATTTACCTTATAATAAAATTGAATTCAGATTCATTTTGGTTACTTAAAGCCAAGTAACAGGTATTTTTTAAGGAACAAGTTGAGATAAGAATTGCAATTAATTTTTTAATGGAAACAATCATAATCAAAATAATTATCATTGAAAAAACAAGTTTTTATTCCGAATTTTTTCCAGTTATTATTTTGTTTATTTATTAGCCTAGTCTTTATTTTATGTATTAGATAAAAAAGCTATTTTAGGACAATAATGGCAAATTCAATCAGACTCTGGAAACTTTGAAATTATAATATCAAATTATTTAGTTTCTTTAACTGTTTCGTGCAGTCAAAAAGATTCCAAACCACTTACAAACGTAAATGAAAAATATAATAAATTCAAATCGAGTTGAAAGTAGCGTCTAAATCATTGGTATGAAAACAGATAAAAATATTAAGAATTAGAACTTGTGTTATTTTTCAATATTTGTGTGTAAATCTTAATATAAGATTTACCATCGTCTTTTACTTAATTATGCACATTTTATAGTTTACTTAATTATGCACATTAAATATTAAAGGAAATGAATATTAGTAAATATAATAAAAATATTTTGAGTTTACTTAACTATTTTTTGTATTATATTTTTATAATAAAAACAAATAATTTTGAAAACAATACTCAACTTTTTGAAACATTATGGAAAAAACTATTAATTTTACATGATTTGAATATATTTTGAAAAAATATTAATTATTAATAAGTAAATTTTTTATAAAACTTTTAAATAAAAGCAGATAAAAATATTAAGAATTAGAACTTGTGTTATTTTTCAATATTTGTGTGTAAATCTTAATATAAGATTTACCATCGTCTTTTACTTAATTATGCACATTTTATAATGAATAATAAGTGTTTAAATAGCAATTATATATTCTTCCACTCAAATGATGCCTATTTTTCTCTTATTTGAACGAAGAACATATGTGTCTCTTTGTATTCCACAAAATCTTCTGCAACACATTGTGAGTGACCTAAAAATGTCAATATCAATCAAAAGTAAAGGAGAGATGATATACATATTGCATAAAATATTCTTAATGATTTTTCATTTATGTTTCTCGTGGTTTATATTTTAAACCCACAGATTTTGGAGGAAAAATGAAAACCGTTTGATTTCAATTACTGTCAATAAATAAAAGATTGTTTATACCTTTCTGTTATCTACAAAGCTACCGTATTTATGCGAATCTAATGCGCATCCCCATTTTAAAACTTTAATTGTTTGTCTGCGAATGTAATGCGCATCAATGGTATGAGGAATTTGTTGAATCTTATTTTATACAACAATAGATTTATATATAAAATATCAATCAATGGTATGATAATTTTGTTTATATTTAGATACCATATTTTATACAACAATGGATTTATACTTAAAGTAGCAGAACATAGAATTAACCTATTAGTGGGCTATTGTTATGTGAAACAAAAATTGTTAATTACCACAACCGTACATACGGTACCTATCCTAAAATATGAACATGAAATAAATCGTAACATTTCTATCTAGCTAAAAATTTCTACAATCAGTGATTAATAGTAAACGTCTTTATTCCCAAATGTTTTCATCACTGGAATCCTCACAGCGCTCTTCGTCAGAAGCAGATTCATCTCTTCTTTTCTCGTCATCATCATCGTCATCCTCGGCGTTACAAAGCGTCATTTTCACTACCATTCAATGAATTTGAAATGCAGCATTTCTTGAAAGATTTCACAATCATTGGTGCTTCGATACTTTTCCAGGCAGCAGAAACTCAATAGCAACAATATGCGGTGCAGCACTCTTAATTTTTCCTGTCGGGATCAGTTCACGGCTTGGCTCCCAAAACCATATTTCGTACTCCACCTGAACGTACCCCTTAAAAAAGTTTATTTATACTAACTTCCAGGGGTTGTAACACAGACGTCAACCTTCCAGGAATGCTAACAAGATCACTGCCTAGGCTGTGCATCTTCTTTTTTACATCGTCTTTGAGATGACCACGAAATAAGTCCAAAACATTGATGGTGGATTGGAAAGTCCACCGGGACGGTGTTACGATACATTTCGGTGTCAATCAAGCATTGATGATTCCGTCATCCACTGCTTCTCTTGGTTTAAAATAAGTACATCATCCGGAAACAGCTTTTCATTTTTAGGGCTTTTAGGGTATGTTTTCCATTTGAAGATTAAGAAAGGCAGAAGTTAGCACCCGTCTGCTGTTATTGCCAACAAAACTGTTACGCGTTGTTGATGGTAACTTCCTTATTCCCCTTCTTCGTAATAGTTTAGTAACAAGCGATATCAAACCAAATCGGCGTCTCGTCAGCGTCGCCAATTTGCCTCATTGAAAAACTCTTTTCCTTCCTAAGTGGGCTGACATACCGCTGAAATATTAGTAGATTTCCCTTAAAATCTGCTGGAAGCTTTTGGCATATTGTTGTACCTCGTATTAGAGATTAGCCCATCCGCTTCATAAACCAATCCACCCTACCACGGCTAGCCTTAAACTCTTGTTTCGGTATTCAAAGAATTTCAGCCTCCTCTTTTGCTTTTTTCTTATGGTGTCACTAGTCACAGTTTGTCCATTCTTCCTCCTTTCACGTACAAATTCCAAACCTTCTCCAATTTATAGTACCTTCCTTTGCGAAGGCCAGTGAATTTATTTCTACTAGTTTTTGTTGCAAACATTGCCAAATTCTGTTGCCACCACAAGTGAACATTGCTCTCAGGTACGTTGAACTCTCTCCCTGCCTTTCAATTGCAAATGTTTTCAGCATAAAGAATTACTTTACGTTTGAAAGTAGAGTCATATGACATTCATCACTGTTTGCCTTCCATTTCGTGACTACATACTTTGCAGTTTGTATCCTCTAAGCAATAATGTGTCAACGATAAATGTAATGGTAAATGTAGTCGAGGAATAATTTAATCCATTGTTACGATTTAAATTTGGTTGACGTCATTGGCGAACCGCTGACCTTACACTCGAGTCTGATGCGCACCCCGATTTTGAATACTACATTTGGCCAAAAAGGATGAGCATTAGATTCGAGTAAATACGGTAGTTGATAATGTCGCTTACTCTTTGTACAGTTTATTCAGTTCAAACAAGAACTGTAAAAAAATTAGCTTACAAATTTCCTCATTTATTATTGCAAATAATTTATCTCAGCAATATTTTATAAAGTTTGTAATATTTTGTTAGGTGGTGACATTCTCTTTAAAAAATGCAGCTTTTATTACTGATATTGTAATTTAAATCTCAATTCATAAGTAAAAAAAATCAATATTAATTTCACTAAATTTAATTGCTTATACTACTAAACTTAATACTATTGTCCCATAGAAAATAATAAAAATATTCTAGATATATGACATATTAAAGAAAAATGTATGGCAAAACTGTCTTTAAAACATTGAAATAAACTGAAATTGCAAAAACCTGCGAAAGAGTTTTTAACATCAAGTCTCAATAAAAGGAAAAATTAATGAAAATGATTATAAAGTTTGATATTATTTTAAAATTGCTACTTTTTTAAATAAAATGCAATAATACAATTAGGTATTACTGAGTTAAATATTTAGATATGTTTCAAAAAAGAATATTTCCGAAAACAAAATATTTTACTATCATTTATTTTTAATTTTTGGTAAATTGCAGTATTACATTAAGGTTATATGCATACTGAACTAATAAAAATATTTCATTTAAACATAAAAACACTTTATTCTATAATACAGAATATGCACTATAGCTAAAATCATCAAATATTAAAAAGTAATCAAGAATTTTACTAAATAAAATAATGTGCTCTAAAAAAATTAAGATATTTCGTAAATAAATTTTGCTTACATTAATTACATGATCTTTCAACACCAGAAAACTTCAAATACAAATTTAGAAAAAGTAATTCCTCGTGGGATGAAGTTGGAAAATAAATTTTCTTTTCACAATAAAAATTAGAGTATTGGAACAAAATGCATTCATATAACAATATATAAAATATAAAATGAAAACATAGGAAAATAATTTTTCACAATTCAACATTACTTCTTTAGACATTAAAATAACCCATTTCTATGTATTACGTTTAAGGATAGGTAAGGATAATACAAATTTCTTTCTTAAATTAAAATACTGTTTCTTAAAATTAATAATACTTGTTATGATAGAAAGTTTAATATTGACAATTTTTTTCAAAACTTAATTGTCTAACACGTTAATTAAAATAAATGAATTGCGTATAAAAAGAGCATAAAAATCACTAATGTCTTAAAAACACTTAATTTTTATCTGTCTTAGCATTACAAAAATAGGTTAAAAGTAGACTTTTTTAAAATCATTTATACATGTAAAATTAGAGTTGTTTTAAGTAAACGTAAAACAGTCTTTTGTATCACAGTAAGATAAAAATTTGAAATACGGAGTTAAAATACAAATAAAAAAACATCAACAATTTCTACAAAAATTTTGAAATTGAGATACTTGCACATTTAATAGTTTTTTTTTCAATTCTAAAATTTTTCATAATCAAAACATAAAATTAAATTCAACTAATAAAATTAACTTTGACTTTTCAATTAACATTACAGTTATGTCATGATAAAACAATTTAAAACTTAACCTGGTATATAACTTCGGATTCAGAGATATCTAAAACAGTATTTACTAAATACTGTTATATAAATCTTAAAAAAATGTAGAATATTAATCAGAAAAAGGATTAGAATTATTTTAAATTAAAAATACCTTAATAATATAGAATTATCTTGAAGTTAATTTTAAAGTTTTGCTTTTAATGTTCCATAAAATTATAAAAAAATATTTAATTGAATAATTGGATTATTACGTAGAGATATTTGAATCATATTATAAAAATTAAATATTACGAAAATGTGAACTAATTATTTGGTGCAAATATCCATTTAAGAATGATTAAAGAAAGAATTTTAGATATAAAGTTTAAAGGCAAAAACATTTATATACTTGAATTCTATATGTAAACTAGTTATAAGCAAACACGCACACAAAATGTCCATTATAGTATTTGTGTTAAATCTTTGTCATCTTGCCCTAAAAAAGGTCATTTTAAAATATAACAAAAATACATTGTTTTAATCATATTATTATATAAGCAGCTGAAAACTCTAACTATTACATATTTCAATTTGTGTCTCTAACTTTTCGATATAGTCAAAAGTATTTTTAACGCAAAAACTGGATATAAGTTAAAACAAGGATTTTCAGCGATATTCAAAAAAATTCTCTCCACTTACATAAATTGACTATTATACAATATGCATTAGAGTTTAGTTTTTTTCTCTCTTTGCATGTCTTGTAACAATATTTATAACTTAAAAGTATTTTTCTATTAAATCTGAATACAAATATTTTTAAGAATTCTTCGATTAAAACATTTTTTCAATATCTACAAAGTTTTATCTCTATAGAGTTTACTTTTATCATATATGTCCTTTCCAATGAACTTTTATAATACTTTATCAAAAAAAATTGCAAACATTAATAACAACAGAAACTGATTTTCTCTAGTATGAACTTATGTATGATTATCTGAATGCTATTTTTGAGTAAAGTATCTACCGCTATAACTACAACCAATAGAATTTTCTCTAGTACGAGTCCTCATGAGAGTGTTTAGATCATATTTACGAGCAACCATTTTCCAGCTATATACTCCACCAAAAGATTATTCTTCCGTGTCAAATCCCAAATTAATGTTTTACATACTTCTCGAACAAATCATTTTAAAAATATGCAAAATTAAACATTCCTCTCAGAAATTTTATTGAATATTTATATTCTGTTTCTTTTCTTTCGGTTTTAAATCAAAAGACTTATTTTCCTTTTGAGTCTGAATAAAAATATTTGTTTTAAAATATTTTCCTCGATATTCCCAATTAAATGATTTTTCAAATGTCTTTTCAAATCTCTCTTTAAGCTAAATTTATGCGAAATGTATTTATTTTGTACAAGTCCATAAGTAAATTTTGAATCTATTTCTTAGAAAATGTCTGCTTGTTATATTTGTTACAAAAAACTTTTCTTGTACACGCTTTTAAGTGCTTATTTAGGCTACCTTTTTGTAAAAAGTGCTTTCCACAATTACTACAACCAAAAGGTTTGACTCCAGTATGAATCCTGACATGATCATTAAGGGTGCTTTTACGTGTAAAGTGTTTTCCACAACGATCACAACCAAAAGGTTTTACTCCAGTATGAATCCTCACGTGATTGTTAAGGTTGCTTTTAAGTACAAAGTGCTTTCCACAATGATCACAACCAAAAGGCTTTACTCCAGTATGAATCTTCAAATGCTTGTTAAGGATGCTTTTACTTACAAAGTGTTTTCCACAACGATCACAACCAAAAGGTTTGACTCCAGTATGAAGCCTGACATGATCATTAAGGGTGCTTTTACGTCCAAAGTGTTTTCCACAACGAACACAACCAAATGATTTTACTTCAGTATGTATCCTCACATGATTGTTAAGGGTGTTTTTAAGTGCAAAGTGCTTTCCACAATGATCACAATTAAATGGTTTTTCTCCAGTATGAACAATCATATGATTATTAAGTGTTGTCTTTTGTGAAAAGTGCTTCCCACAATAATTGCAACTAAAAGGCTTGACTCCAGTGTGAATCCTGATATGACTGTTAAGGTTTGTCTTTCGTGAAAAGCGTTTTCCACAATATTCGCAACCATACGATTTTCCTCCATATATTAATTTTAAATGAGTATTTATATTATATTTTTTAAAATGCGTTTTCCCCAATATTTGAAACCAAAAGATTTTTTTCTGGTATGAGTTTTTAAATGAATATTCAACTGATATTTTCCAGAAAATTGTTTGCCACAGTATATGCAGTTAAATGACTTTTTTCTCAAGTGAACATGACAATGATATTTTAAAAAAACTTTAAAATTAAATTTCTTACCACAAATGTAACAAATATAGTTCGGTTGTCTTGCACGTGTTTCAGAGCTCTGAATTTCACTCGAAATTATACCGAAATTTTCTTTACATGTAATTTTATCATTCGCTTTTAAATTTTGCTGATTGTTGTCACAGGTATGACCTTCAAGCAATTTACTTTCACCAAAATTTTCAGAACAAAGGTCACAATGATAGGGTTTTTCTCCAACATGAATTATACAATGAAAATCCAGAGACTTTCCAGAATTGAAACTTTTTTTGCAGATCCAACATTTAAATGCCATTCTAATTTTTTTTAAATTTTTATAACCATTCAGCAAATCTTTTATTGCGGCATTAATTAAGATAGATTCAAGATGATTGTCTCATATGCTTTGTTTTGTTTTTATTTCCTGAATTCTTGTCAAATTTTGTTGATGAACATAGTTTATATACTTCGAGTAAATAAAATTATCTTCTAAAAATTTTTCAATGCGTGAACTTTATTTCGGAGATAAAATAATATCTTTCTAAGGATTCTGTTCTCATTTTCTGCTGATATACTACTGTAAAATTATATGTTGCCAAGAATTTCGATATAAAACATGCATTTTCTTTTTACAGAAATGTTTTGTATAGGATAAAAACAGCTAGAAATCTAACTTGCTTCAATCACTCAAGATAATTATTAAAAACACTTGTCACCCTTTATACGGGAAAAGCTGAATATGTGGACAGGGCAGTGCTCCATGCCTGTGGTCCCATATGACTTGTATTTTTTTTTTTAACTTTTCTTTTATTTTCTTTGCACTTATCACATGACAGCAATAATAAACTAAACACATATTGCTGTTTTGCCATTACTGTGGTGTGAATGTTTTCAATTGTAAAAGCTAACATACGTTTCTTAGCCCAGATAAAATGTCTTTAAATATTTATGATCCCATTACACGATAATGGAAAGGTATAAATTAAAGACTGGAAATATAATGAAATTAAATAGAAGTTTAATACTTCATAAGAAGTTAAGTATTTGGCTTTATATCTTGCTAATTTATGACATGGGAATAAGCACTCAAATTATCATTTCGCGTATTTAAATCTGCTTTGCCAATATGAGAAACAGCAATCGTAATAAGATTATTTCTTTCAAATTTTCAAAACAGTTTTGTCAACTCGTTCTCCTTATCAGGAAATATGTCAAACATTTGACAATACATCTATGAATGACCAAACTGTAAGACATTGGTTACATATTCAGCTCAGGAGATAAGGACCAATGAGAAGCGAGCTTGCAAAAATAAAGATTTAGACCTTGAAGGCAAATTAATTGGAAAAGAATAAAATTGTATATTATTTCATAGAAAAACAGTGAATGACTGCATACCATCCAGTCTATCAAAACACAAATCTACCATTTTAGACCATGTTAATGTAAATTTCTTCATAATCTCTGCATAAAAAGTAGCAGAAATGACAAATTCCTATATCACAATTACCCTTCTCATCTTAAATCTGGATTAAGTTCATATTTATGCGATTCCATCCGAATTGATAATAGGATAGATAAAATAAGACCATCGCTTCCCCTGAAAGGATACTAAACAATGAATTATGAATGTGATTAAATTATTTCCTAAGCGTATTTCGTTAAAATCTATCCTGTCACATAAAAAGATTTCCACAATTTTTTGTCAGTAGATATGTATTAACAACGTCTTTTGCTTATTTCATGTTCCGCGTTTAACTTTTGTACATTTTCCTCAACTCTAAATTTACCTGCTGATTTAAATTGAAACTTTGAACTGAAAATATTGTCAAGAAAATATTCGATTGAATTTAATTTATGTTAAGGACTGATGTTTCAATGTTCTAAAGACAGGGATCATTATATCACGATATAAGAATTCAAATCACAACCCAAGAATATTGGAATTTATTACCTAACAGGAGATTCCATAATTAAGTTAATAATATTTCTATTGAAAATATAGCGAATTAAGCCCCTATTAAATTAGAGTTGCCGATATTCCAGTTTGAGCAAATCCCATAGATTTAATATTACGTGACGCAACAGCTCAAGTTGCAGCAATTCCCTTTCATCATCCAATGATATTTCAGATTTATTTTACAGCTGCGCAATTGAAATTTGAACATTATTTTGTTTCGCTAAGCAGTTCAAGTTGTTTTGCAGATAACGTTTTGCCCTACTTTCGCCTTTTTCCGCCATAACCTACCTACCTACCTACCTATCCGCCATAACCTACCTACTTTCGCCAAGCAAAAGCAGTACATGAAATGGTTTATTTTCATTATCATTGTCATAATTCAATGTTAACAAACAATCGTGAAGTTTTAAATTTTAAAAAGCAAATTTAGATTTAGAATGGGCATATTAATTTCAATATAAAGGAATTTAACTTCTAAAAAAGTTTACAACATTTTAACGAATATTTTATAATTTAAATTATTTTGTGTAAATAGTTTTGAAGTATTTCATAATACTGATGCAGACATTGTTAATAGGATATATTTTCTATGTAATAAAAATGTCTTGCAAAATTTAAAAATTTATTATCGAATGTAAAGAAAATATCAAAATTTAGCATTATTGAAATACTGTATAGTTGTTACTTCATATTATTTTTTAATTAACCTTATTTAAATTTTACGCTAGTTAAAAATTTAAACTTGAAATTGTGAAAAATAATCATTTTGTAAAAGAAGATGTAAAACTTTTTGGACTTCACTGATATTTTAGTTTTGATGGATACTTTCAAATACACTTATTTAAAAACCATTTTAAAATTTAATCTGTAAATCTGAATGACTAAAATACAGTTAAAATATTGTATTGACTAGACTTCTAGAATTTCCATTAAATGGTATTCATATTAAATACGCAATTTTAGCTTCTTTAATAAATTAAAACACAATTGTTTTGTTTAAAATGCCTAAATTTAAACATTTCATTAAATATTAGACATAAATATCTAATTAAAATTTTCAAACTGTGTATTAACAGTAAAAACTGCATTTACACTTTTCTTCTCCTTACTGTTCAAGGCTTAGAATCAGTGTATTCAGCAATGTTTCTTATCCATGGATTGCCCAATATTAAAGAACGTGGACAGGAGTCAAAGTCTAATTTAAACAAATGTGCTTCAGACAATTGTAGCAAACCCCAAATTAAAGTTTTACACATTTTTCGAACAAAGCATTTGAGGAATATTCACAAATAAACATTCTTTCAGAAATAAATTTGAATATTTATATTATTTTACTTTTCCTGCTTATATAAAATGCTTGGCCTGAGGTTTAAAATCTAAGTATTTATTCCCGTTTTGAGTGTGAATAAAAATATTTGTTTCCTAATATTTTCCTCAGTTTTCACGCTTTTAAAAGATTTTTTCAAATGTCTCTTCAGATGTCTTTTTAAGCAAAATTTATGGGCCTTTTCTATTGAGTTCGAATCCATAAGTATATCTCGAATCTATTTCTTAGAAAATTTATGTGTTTGCTATATTAATAACCAAAACTTTTTAAGGAACACGTTTTTATGTGAGTATTTATGTTATCTTTTCGTGAAAAGTGCTTCCCACAATAATTACAACCAAAAGGTTTTATTCCAGTATGAATCCTCATCTGATTGTTAAGATTTGACTTTTGTGCAATGTGCTTTCATCAAAGATCACAACCAAAAGGTTTTACTCCAGTATGAATCCTCACTTGATCCTTAAGGGTGCTTTTACGTGCAAAGTGGTTTCCACAATGATCGCAGCCAAAAGGTTTTACACCAGTGTGAATTCTCACATGATTATTAAGGGTTTTTTTATATGAAAAGTGCTTTCCAAAATGATTACAACCAAATGATTTTCCTCCAGTATGAGTTCTTAATTGTTTCTTTAGATTACGTGCATCAGTATAGTTTTTCCCGCAATACTCACAAATAAAAGGTTACTAACCCGAATATGCCTTTAAATGGAGATTTAGAGTACTCTTAGAGGAAAATTTTTTTACCTCAGTGTAAACAACTGAACAAATTACAGTTGGCAAAAAAGTATTAGAACAATGAGAAATTTGTAGTTTTCAAGTTAACAAAATCAAGTAAATCGTATAATCAGTTTATAAATGATAACATTTTCTTAGAAAATTATAACTAGGTAAAAAATAAAATTTAAAAATAATTACAATATTATTAAAATAAAAATAACAAAATTTGGATAGCAAAAAAAGTATTAGAGCAGAAGCAGAAACATGCAAATTACAACGCTGGTTACGTCATTAAACTTTCAAGGTTACTTTCAACCGTATCAATGTCAAGGGCGCTTGTCTCATTCGCTGGTAATTTGTAGAAATTCAGTTTACGTGGACTTTTCCTGCCATGGCACCCAAAATAAAAGAGATTTCACTTGCGAAGAGAGAACAAATCTTTCACCTGCACAATAGTGGCAAAACATTTCGAGAAATTTGCAGTAAGTTGAATGTTTCACTTTGCGCAATTCACAACATTCTAAAAAAGAAAAAGAAATTGGGGTTGTGGAAAATAGGCCAAGATCAGCGAGACCAAGCGAGCTAACTGTCAGAGAAAAACGACAAATGGTTAAAAATGCCCGACAGTATCCGACAGGAAGTGCAAGGATGTTGGCCACAAATATTGAATCAATCTCAGGAAATGTTGTAACACCTCAAACAGTTAAAAATGTAAAGCATAATGCTGGTATAAAAGGAAGAAGGACAAGGAAAAAGCGCTTTATTTCAGAAATCAATAGAAAGGAACGCCTAGAATTTGTCAAAATTTATAAAAATAAATCATTAGATATCGGGAAAAACGTTATTTTCTCCAACGAGAGTAAAGTTGAAATTTTCAAACCTAAACACATGCTCACAGTTTGGAGAAGAAAAGGAGCTGCTTTTCAGGCTCAAAATGTACAGAAAACTATAAAGCACAGAGGAGGGAATCTCATGGTCTAAGGCTATAAGGCTTACAATGGAATTGGAAATCTCCATTTCATTGATAATAAAATGTCAGCTTTGTCATAAATTGAGGTGTTACGAGATAACTTGGAAGATAGTGCAAAGAAATTAGCTTTAGGGAAGACATTCATTTTTCAACAAGACAAGACTCCAAACATACTGCCAACAAAACCAAAGAATGGCTATTATATGATGCTCCCCGAAGATTGGTAACTCCCCCACAGTCCCCAGACCTGAATCCTATAGAACATTTGTGGCATCTATTGGATGAAAAAGTGAGAAAATTCCCAATAACAAGTAAAGCAAGCTTTACAAGATGTATGGACTAGCATGTCTCAAACGTCACCGAAGATTTAGTGGAATCTATGCAATGACGTCTGGATGCAGTAAATTCAGCAAAAAACTACATACCAAGTATTAGTATCACGTTTGAATTTTTAGTAATTTTATTTTATGTATGATTCAATATTGAAGTTCGATGTTCTAATACTTTTTTTTGCAATGCAAATCTCCTTTTATTTTAATTTTTTAAATTCTATTGATTTTAAATATATGTTTCTTACTCCATGAGTAATTATGTAATAGTATTACATAATATAAATACTATGTGACAAATATTTCATTTTATTACCTTGATAACTTAAAATTTACTACTGTTCTAATACTTTTTTGCCAACTGTAATTCCAGTATGAATCCTCATATGAATTTCGAGACCACATTTACTTAAAAACAGTTTCCCGCAATGTAAACATTTAAAACCTTTTTTTTCAGTGTAAAAATTAAATGCATACCTTTATATGCATATATATATTGCTTAATGCATATATATATTGCTTAATTTTTGAAAAACGTGTTTCACAATTTTCACAACTAAAAGTTTTCTGTACCTTGTTAGATCGAAGCTGATATTTCAAAGAAAGTTTAAAATTAAATTTTTCCAATCTTTGTTTTCATTGGGTGTAACACTCAAATTTTTATACGTACTTTGGCCCCATTCTTCTGAATTTTGTTAACGTTTCTTATTCTAATGGCGGGCACTGGGTGACTAGCCCTTTTCCACAATAATGCTGGAAAATGCTACTCATATATCTTTACCCAATGGACATCTGTGAACCAAGACACGAAAGCGAATAGCATTACCCACGTGATGCCTCCATTGATCTTTTTAAGGGGTGGGCCACATTCAGTCATCATTTCAGCAGAAAGAACAAGAAAACACAGAGGAAAAAGGAATGTTCATACTCGAAATCGAATTTGAACCCGAGAACAATAGCTTAGGTGTTAGGAACAATTACCACTCAGCCATCGGCGGGAATAATTACAATCTACTGATTTGGCAGCTAGTCGGGTGGGCCCCATTCAGTCATCATTTCAGCAGAAAAGACAAGAAAACACAGAGGAAAAAGGAATATTCATACTCGAATTAACCCGGGAACAATAGCTTAGGTGTCAGGAACAATTACCACTCAGCCATTGGTCGGAATAGTTTCAATCTACTGAATTGGCAGCTAATAGGGTGGGCAACATTCATTCATCATTTCAGCAGAACGGACAAGATTACTTATTGAATGTCAAACGTTTGCACATTTGGCTACTTTTTTGGAACTTGCAAAAAAATGATGTTAATAAAATATAAATCCTTTTTTCAAAATACTTAACAGAAATGTTAAACCTATAAATACTGATAAAAGTAAACCCACTGCGTAAATCTTGCAGAAAATTCCTGGATCAGGGAATGAATTATCATTGAAAATTCTTTCATTAATGACTCTTTATTTGGCTTTTCGTGACATTCACTTTTGGAAAAAACATTTTTTGTATTCGGAAAATATTTATATGAATTTGAAAGAATATCACGATTAAAAATATGTTATTTGACTTCGAACGCTTTGATTAAGTCAAACCTTATAATTACTTTTATTAACAACTTGTAGTTTTATATTTAATTCATTTATAAGTGAGAGCATAAATCAGTGAAAAAATATATTTTTGCTAGCCATTCCTCATCCAATAATTGATCGTATTGGTCAATAATGTTCTCATTATTTAGAAATAATCTTATTTCCACCAAACATTTCCACTGCTCAACCAGCGAACATTATGGTATAAAAGTAAGCTATTGTACGACGAGTTTACTTCGTGTAACTCAATTCTTGAAATTTTCTTTTATTTAGTGCTAGTGCTGATATAAAATTGACTAATTTTGTTACAAAACTCAAAGTATCATCAAACATTTTTAAACCTGTTTTGACACATAACGCTTGTTGGTGAATAAAGCAATGAAAATCAAGAATTGTGTGTCCAACACGTCTTGTAAATAAATTTATAAATTCATTTTCTCGTTCAGTTAAGCTGCGGGCACCGTCAGTTATAATTGACACAATTTTAGAAGAAGATTTATTCTCTTTTTTCCAATGCATCCATAACCGCATTACAAATGTCTAATCCTTTTGTTGTTAATGTTTATAAGCTTCTTAACTCTTCTTTAATATTGTTTTGAACCAAATAACGTACACAAATTGCTAAGCTATCAGAGCCTGTTACGGCGGTAGACTCGTCAGGGCAAATGGATATAAAATCGCAAGACTTTATCTGAAATTTTGTTGAAAATTTACATTTTCCGATACACCCAAAATTCTCTCTTACTCTGTATTCTTAACTATCGACATGTCTTAAATTCCTTGGGTAATATTTACTTTGTTTTCGAAATCATCGAATAAGTATGGTGCGCATTTAAGCCAAGCATCCTTTAAAAATTCGCCTTCATTAAAAGTTTTCGCATACTGAGCAATAGCTTTTGAAACTTGATAACTAGCAGCAGTGGTGTTTGATTGAGTTCCAATATATTTCATTAAAGAAGTATTTTGAGCATTTTTATTTTTTAAGGCACGTGATACATACTCCGTTTGCTCTTCTACACTTCGATCGAGAAAAAATTTAAGGTTAGTTTCATAATACCGCTTTACTGAAGATGTGTTGTTGTTGTTGCTGATCCCTGTTGTCTAGCAGCGCTAGACCAAGTCTATGACATTGCACACTCTCAGGAAATCAATGACCAATTATGGTCGCTCCAGAAGATCTTCTTTATCGAGTCCCAAGCACTCAAGGATATGATCCGGAGTGGCTTGGCTTTTGGAACACTTAGCGCAAAACCACTGAAGATGTTCTACTGTTGTCTGTAGAACTGAAGATGTTCTACAGACAACAGTTTTAGAATATAAATACAAATTGCTTTACTGTCCTTTTCAATCATACTGTATCTATCGTTCCACCAAGCTTGAAATTCTCTGCTACATGTTTCGGATAATTTCGATTTCTTCATTGAACTAGCCTTATAAGAAATTCTAAAAAATATATATGTTAATAATATTGTTATAAAACAAATTATTTATTCTGCATTCGTTTGCAATAGCTTATTTCGTCACACATTAAAATACTAAAGATATTACCAGCACAAGAAAATAATAAATAATATATTAATACAAGGTAATTTTAATAATTATTTTTTATATTTTACGTTGATTTATTGAGGAAATAATTTCTCATATTATTAAAATATTTTATTTTTCAAAAATAAGCCAAATAAATAATAAGCTTAGTAACTTTTAATACCTAAGGATCTTACAAGTTAAAACTTCAGCCGTAACGCAATATATTCTCGCAAACCAATACAGAATATAAAATATGAAATAATATGTAAAAATATTTACCTAAAAATATCACTATATCAATTTACAATAAACGGTTTTATTTTTTAACAAGTCCCTGAAGTTTCAAAGACAATGGTCTGCTAAAAATGACTAATGCAGTCTGTCGTCTGATTCGAGCGCTGCGACGGCAACAACATGCAATAACATTAGAAGGCGAAACTCTCTGGATACGGAAAATTTTTATCTAATGCTCATCTTTATATACTTCGAGAGAATTCATGCGATATTTTAATAATAAAATGTATAATTTGGCGGTTCTAGTTAACATAATAAGATAGGTATTCAGTCTTACAAATTTATGTCACAAATTATAAATTAAATGTAGATTAATAATTTTTTATTCATTTCTATCAAAAAAGATAACTTATTAAAAAATAATTTTGTTTTAGTACGTGCCATCAAAATTTTCAAACATGCCACTTGTGGCACGCGTGCTATTGGTTCGCCACCCCTGGCCTATATTAAAAAGAACTCACAGATTATGAGATGAAAGCATAAGAACGTAATTTTGAATAAATTATGAATATGAAATGAATCTATTATGAAACGTTTTATTTACTGCCATAAATAAATACGCATATAATTTCAATTCCAAACACATCAAAAATAACATTTATAAAGCTACATTATAAAATACTAGGAACTTTTTTGATTTTGTAATCATATCGTTTAAGAAACATCATTATAAGTTAAACGGCAGAACTGGAAAATGTAAATTTTTGGTATTCAGGAAGAAAAATATATCAAGCATTACACAACACAACACATCCAATTTACCAATTCTAACTTTATAAAGTGCGCTGTAAACAAGGATTTAGAAAAAATGCATCAAATCATAGTTTTACAAACATTTAGACCGAGCTGGTAGCCGGATGGTTAGCGCTCTGGCCTTCAGTTCAACAGTTAATGGGCTCGAATTCCCTCTTGGGTATGGATGTTTGTAGTGGGTCGGAGTCGACTTTAAGCCATAGGTCCCGGTCTAATTAGCCCTCGTGTGCAAAAAATGACCGTTAAGCGACAAACAAATTACAAACATTTAGTTAGGTTGAAAAGTTAGGCATTATTTAAATAGCCCAAGTTTTCAATATTGAGCTTAAATAATATATGAATTTATTCTTTTGTGATATTAAATAACATTATGAGAAAGTGATAATGTAAGCAAAAATCCTGTGGATAAAAGAATTATATTTTAACTAAATGTGTAAAACGCAATATCTTTTAAATCCTATAACACATTTTATTTTTCTTTCTATTTCCAAAATAAATGAAATTTCTTTTGTTTGATATTGTCACAAAAAAGTTAACATGTTTTTCGATAATAATAATACATATTACGATCTTTGCATTTAATATTATAAGTATAGTAAAATTATGATATAGTAAGAGTAATTTATGGCGTTACTGTATGTGTGGGCTTATATTATAGTATATAATATGAATTATGTATTAAATAAAGTGAGACATTGTGGAAGAAAAATAAATCTCAAGCGTGCTATTTATCAAATATATTATAAACCTTTATATTTTTATGATATGCTATACTTTATTTCTATTGTGCATATGAATAAGCTATTTACGAAATCCAGACTAGAAGACATATGGCTGGCCAGAGCTAGAACAAGATCTTTTCCTAACCATTCGATTCTATTTAGGTCTAATCTCTGGCAAACAGATCGCTGTCAATGTGGTGAATCTGTAACTTTAGATTATATTTTCCTAGACTGTCCTTTTTAAAAACATCTGTGGAACCAATTTCAAAAAATTTAAGAATAGGAGAATTATCATACTCTAGGATATTTGAACTATCTACAAATCCAGAAAATAAAATTCTTGCTTGCTGCGAGCTTCAACATCCGTCTAAAAGATTTTAATCTCAATGAAAAATGAAAGTTGAAACATCAAATATCCTTCAACTATCCTCTATCACAAATTTTATAAATCCGAATTATCTGGTCATATGAAGACACCTCTTAGTGTTAACCGATTAATTAAATGACTTCAATCGACTTTTCTTAAATAATCTTAGTCGATTGACTATAAATCCTCTCCAAATACCTTCTTAAATGTGAGCTACAAGCATCTTAGCATAAAGCTCTAAAAGTGTCCGCCATAACCTACCTACCTCAAGACATCTGGAAATGTTTTATCAAAAACCTAGTAAAGAAGTTTCAGACAACTTCAAACTGCAAACTGGTCATGACTAAATGCCACATCACCTTAATAAATTACGGCTTCTTCCACATAGTATATAAGCTAAATCCGTAAATTGGACATTAAGAAAACTGAACATCACTCTAATTAGCTGAAAACTAGATAAAGTCTCAGAAACAGTGTGTATAAGTAAATTACACTGGAGAACTAGAACTTTCATGAATTCCTTTTAGATTGCATTCCTAATATTCTTTTTCTTGTTTTTGAAAGTTTTTTAATCTTTTATTCATGTTCTGATAAAACTTTGCTCTAGTTCTTACTTTAAGTGTGTTCATATTATTGAATATTAGTTTTATACTAGTTTTGTGATACTAGTTTTATACATTTGGGTTAAATTTTACAACGTAGCCATATGTAACGTAATAAACACAATTTTTGAGTATCTACAATAAAATATTTTTTCTGCATTTTAAGCAAACCTGCGAACATGAAAGGCAACTTTAAAGGGAAAGAAAACCTTCTTTCATTTATTTAAACGAAAAAAACTATGGATTGGTTGGTTTACATTGGTTAAAATATCTACACTGTGGGACATGAGATTTAAATCAAAAATAATATATTTATTAAATTCGTAAAACCGCTCTAATCGAATTTTGGAAATTAGACTGATTTTAAGTCAGCCACAAGCATAAATCCTGATATAAGAACCAATCCATGACACACAGAATTTTTCATATGACAATCCCAGACAAAATCCTTGTAAACAAGAAATGAAAGATTGTTTGTATATATAGATGATAATTTCGCTTCCTCGTTGTACAGTTTATTCAGTTAAAACAAGAACTGTAAAATGAAAATTAGTTTAAAAATTTTCTCGTTTATTATTGCAAAAATTTTATCTAAGCAATGTTTATATAAAGTGTGTAATATTTTAGTAGATAGTTTCATTCTCTCTATAAAAAAATGCAGCTTATATTTTAGATATTGCTATTTAAATATCAATTCTAAGTAAAAAAAATCAATATTCATCTTACTAAGTTTAATTGTTTATACTACTAAACTTAATACTATATTGTCGAATAGAAAATAATAAAAATATTATAGATATGTGACACAAATTAAAGATAAATATATGACAAAACGGCCTTTAAAACATTGATATAAACTGAAATTGCATAAACCCGAGAAAGTGTTTTTAATATCAAGTCTCAACAAAAGGAAAAATAAAAAATGATTATAAAGTTTGATATTATTTTAAAATTGCCACTTTTTAAAATAAAATGCAATGATACAATTAGGTATTACTGAGTTAAATATTCAAAAACGTGTCAAAAATGATATTTCCGGAAACAAAATATTTTAGTATCATTTATTTTTAATTTTTGGTAAATAGCCCTACTGCATTGAGGTTATATGCATAATGAACTAAAAAAATATTTCATTTAAATATAAAAATACTTTATTCTATAATACAGAATATGTATTATAGCTAAAATCAAATATAAAAAAGTAATCAATAATTTTACTAAATACAATAATCATGTGGCCTAAAAAACTTTAAGTATATTTCGTAAATAAAATTTGTTTACATTGATTACATGATCTTTACACATCAGAAATCTTAAATACAAATATAAAAAAGTAATTTTTTGTGGGATGAAGTTGGAAAATAAATTTTCTTTTCACAATAAAAACTACAGTATTGAAACAAAAAGTATACATATAGCAATATATAAAAATATAAAATGAAAACATAGGAAAATAATTTTTCACAATTCAACATTACTTCTTTGGACAGTAAAATAACGCATTTCTATCTATTACGTTTAGGATGGGTAAGGACAATACAAATTTCTTTCTTAAAATTGAAATACTGTTTTTTAAAATTAACAATGCTTTTTATGATAGAAAGTTTAAATTGACATTTTTTCAATATTTAATTGTCTAGTACGTTAATTAAAATAAATGAATTGCCTATAAAAGAGCAAAAATAATCACAATTAAAAGTCTTAAAAACACGTAATTTTTATACCTTAGCTTTACATCTTAGTCTTTTGTATCACAGTAAGATAAAAATTTGAAATACGAAGTTAATATGCAAATAATAATAAAACCCAACAATTTCTACAAAAATTTAAAATTGAGATATTTGCATATTTTATAGCTTTTTTTTCAATTCTAAAATGTTTCATAATCAGAACATAAAATTAAATTCAACAAATAAAATTAGCTTTGACTTTTGAATTAACGTTACTGTTAAGTCATGAAAAAACAATTTGAAACTTAACCTGGTATATAACTTTGGATTCAGAGATATCTAAAACAGTATTTATTGAATACTGTTAGAGGAACCTTAAATATAAATGTAGAATATTAATCAGAAAAAGTATTAAAATTATTTTTAATTAAAAATACCTTAAATATAGAGACTATCTTGAAGTTAATTTTGAAATATTGCATTAAATATGTTCCATAAAATTATAAAAAAACATTATTTAGTTGAATAAATGGATTATTACGTAGAGATATTTGAATCATGTTATAAAAAATTAAATATTACTAAAATGTGAATTAATTATTTGGTGCAAATATCCATTTAAGAATGATTAAAAAAGGAATTTTAGGTATAAAATTTAAAGACAAATTACATTCATATACTTGAATTCTATATGTAAACTAGTTATAAGCAAACACGCACACACATGTCCATATAGATATTGCCTTAAATCTTTGTCACCTGGCCCTAAAAAAGAACAATTTAAA
Source organism: Latrodectus hesperus (assembly GCA_037975125.1). Classification (NCBI taxonomy): domain Eukaryota; kingdom Metazoa; phylum Arthropoda; class Arachnida; order Araneae; family Theridiidae; genus Latrodectus; species Latrodectus hesperus. Next base: position 40,007 of record JAJQOW010001515.1, read on the forward strand.
ATATAACAAAAATATAATGTTTTGATCATATTATTCTTTAAGAAGCTGAAAATTTCAATATTACTTATTTTACTAATTGTGTCTCTAACTTTTTGATATAGTCAAAAGTATTTTTAAGGCAAAAGCCGGATATAAGTTAAAATTAGGATTTTCAGTGAAATTCAAAAAAGCTTCTCTCCACTTAGATAAAATGACTTTTATACAAAATGCACAACAGTTGAGTTTTTTTCTCTCTTTGAAGTTTTAAAAATCGTTACAAGATATGCAAAGTCTTTTCCTCTTTTAAATCTCAATACGAATATTTTTAGGAATTCTTCAATTAAAATATTTTTTCAATATCTACAAAGTTTTATCTTATAGAGTTTATTTTTATCATATATGTCTTTTTCAATGAACTTTTATAATATTTTATCAGAAAAATTTCACATAATAATAACAGAAATTATTGTTCTCTATGAGCTTATGCATGATTATCAGAATGCTATTTTTTTGTAAAGTCTTTACCGCAATAATTACAACCAACAATTTTTTCTCCAGTATGAGTCCCCATGAGTGTTTCGATCAAATTTACGAGCAAACCTTTTCCTGCTATTAACTCCATCAAAAGATGATTTCTTCCGTGTCAAACCCCAAATTAACGTTTTACACATTTCTCGAACAAATCATTTTAACAAAATGCAAAATTAAATTTTCTCTTAGAAATTTCATTGAATATTTATATTGTTTCTTTTCCTTACGTTTAAAATCAAAAGACTTACTTTCATTTTGAGTCTGAATAAAGATATTTGTTTCCAAATATTTTCCTCGACATTCACGATTAAAGGATTTTTTCAAATACATCTTTTTAAATTTCTAATTAAGCTAAATTTATGTGAAATGTTTTTATTTTGTTCAAGTCCATATTTATTTTGTTTGTTCAAGTCCAATTTTGAATCTATTTCTTAGAAAATGTCTGCTTGTTATATTAGTTAACATAAACTTTTCTTGTACACGTTTTTAAGTGCTTACTTAGGCTGCTTTTTTGGAAAAGTGCTTTCCACAACTATTACAACCAAAAGGTTTGACTCCAGTATGAATCCTGACATGATTGTTAAGGGTGCTTTTCTGTGCAAAGTGTTTTCCATAATGATCACAGCCAAAAGGTTTGACTCCAGTATGGATCCTGACATGATTGTTAAATGTGCTCTTATATGCAAAGTGCTTTCCACAATGACTACAATCAAATGGTTTTTCTCCAGTATGAATCTTCATATGAACATTAAGGGTTTTCTTTCTTGGAAAGTGTTTTCCACAATGATCACAACCAAAAGGTTTTTCTCCAGTATGAAGCCTGACATGATATTTAAGGGTGCTTTTGTCTGCAAAGTGTTTTCCACAATGATCACAATTAAATGGTTTTTCTCCAGTATGAACCTTCATATGATTATTAAGTGTTGCCTTTTGTGAAAAGTGCTTCCCACAATAAGTGCAACCAAAAGGTTTTACTCCAGTATGAATCCTGACATGATATTTAAGGGTGCTTTTATCTGCAAAGTGTTTGCCACAACGATAACAACCAAAAGGTTTTTCCCCAGAATGAATCCTCATATGATTATTAAGGTATGTCTTTCGTGCAAAGTGTTTTCCACAATGATCACAACCAAAAGGTTTTACTCCAGTATGAATCCTTACATGATCGTTAAGGGTACTCTTATATACAAAATACTTTCCACAATGATCACAATTAAAAAGTTTACCTGCAGTATGAATTTTCACATGATTGTTAAGGTTTGTCTTTCGTGAAAAGCGTTTTCCACAACATTCGCAACCATAGGATTTTCCTCCATATATTATCTTTAAATGAATATTTATATTATATTTTTTAAAATGCGTTTTCCCCAATATTTGAAACTAAAAGATTTTTCTCTGGTATGCTTTTTTAAATGAATATCCAACTGTCGTTTTCTAGAAAATTGTTTGACACAATGTTTGCAATTAAATGACTTTCCTTTGAAGTGAACCTTTGAAGTGAAGTCCTTTGAATATGATATTTTAAAAAAACTTTAAAATTAAATTTCTTACCACAAATGTAACAAATATATTTCGGATGTCTTTCATGGGTTTCAGAGCACTGAATTTCACTAGAAATTACACCGGAATTTTCTTTACATGTAATGTCATCGCTCGCTTTTAAATTTTGCAAATTGTTATCACAGGCATGGCCTTCAAGCAATTTTCGTTCACCAAAATTTCCAGAACAAAGGTCACAGTGATAGGGTTTTTCTCCAACATGAAGTATGCAATGAAAATCCAGAGACTTTACAGAATTGAAACTTTTCTTGCAGATCCAACAATTAAATGCCATTATTCAATTTTTTATATTCATAACCATTAAACAAATCTTTTTATTGCTACATGAATTAAGATCGATTCATAATGATTGTCTTATATATTTATTTTTCATTTCCAGAATGCTTGTCAAATTTTGGTGATGAACGTAGTTTATATACTTCGAGTAAAAAAATTTTTCTTCTGAAAATACTTCAATCCGTGAACTTGATTTCGGAGATAAAATATTATCCGTCTAAGGATTCTGTTCTTATTTTCTGCTAATACAATACTGTAAAATTATGTTGCCAAGAAATTTCGATATAAAAAATGCATTTTCTTTTTACAGAAATCTTTTGTATAGGATCAAAACAGCTGGAAATCTAACTTGCTTCAATCACTCAAGATAATTATAAAAAACACTTGTCACCCTTTATACGGGAAAAGCTGAATATGGGGCCAGGGCAGAGTTCCATGCCTTTGGTCCCAAATGAATTGTGCTTTTTTTTACCTTTTCTTTTCTTTTTTTTGCCCTTGTCACATGACAACAAAAACAAACTAAACACATATTGTTGTTTTGCCATTACTGTGGTGTGAATGTTTTCAGTTGTAAAAGCTAACATACGTTTCTTAGCCCAGATAAAATATCTTTAAATATTTATGATTCCATTACACGATAATGGAAAGGTATAAATTAAAGACTGGAAACATAATGAAATTAAGTAGAAGTTTAATACTTCATAAGAAATTAAGATAATCCAGTGCCAACAAATATTATTGAGGAATGCACGAATAATTTTTGGCACTAAAATTCTATCTTAGGCTTCAATATTTTCACCAAGAGCCGTTAAAGCTTGAAATCTTTTGTTACATTCTATGTAAAGATCATATAGATGCGTAGGAGATGGGGGTACTATATAAAAATAATATTTTAATCTCCTAAATAATCTGTCACTGAATAATTCGATCTTTATTTTCGAATATTTCCTGCATCAATTATTTGTTGTTTCTTAATAACATTAGTTTCATCAACAAGGTGCTTAGCTTCACTTTCTAAATAAGCTCTGATGAAAACATACTTATCAATAACCTAAATATGTGGATTGCCATCTATAGAAGATTTAAATTGTTTCCTTAAACATGACCACTGTTAAATAAATAATTGCATGTTAAATATAATATATAATATTTATTTAAAGATTCGGGGAGTGAGTTGTACCTAATACCACCCCAAACAAATCACGGGTTGCATTAACAGTGTTCCGATTCATAATGTAACAGTTTAGCAGTTATAAGAAGTAGAAGAATTGATCATGAAGACAATGTCATTCCATTTCTTTGTCCATGTCAGTATATTTTGCACCTTTGGTGGCGCAAGAATTTTATGCTTAGGATCAAATATAATGGTGGCCTTATGGGCATTCTCCTCAACTACAAACTAGATGTAATGATACTCGGACAACCAAGGATGCCTAACAGACTTCCCTACGTATGTTTTGCTACTGTGATATTTTTTAAGCCCTGTTTTCGTGCATGTACAGGTCTCCCTTATTCATTTTCTTCTTAACACTTTGGTTACCGAATTCCCCATAATTAAGTTTACTAAATAATAATCAGTATTTTTCTTAGTTCCTAATATTCACAAAGACATGGGACCATTTTCTAAGTTCCTAATTTTACAATGCGCTTCTAAAGAGGCTATCAGGAATCCATTAATTTAATATGAATTTAATTTTCTTAATTTGTAGTCCACATTTTTGACATTAACTTTTTCACGTTGCCTAAATTTGGGAAGTCAATTTTATTTTTCATTATATTTTATATCATTTTTAATATTTTATCTTTTTTTCAAATTCTAGTTTTGCAATTTAATTCTTTCTGAATTTTGCAACATGGACTTTCATTTTTTCACATTCTTAGCTAAGTTGTTTCAATCCTTTTACGCATGTTTATGCATACCAGACTTGTTTTTATCTAGTTTTATCAATAGCAACTTATAAATAAATAATATATAAATACAATCCCTTTCATTTTTTAATCTTTATTCTTTATTTATCATCCTATTCACTCTACTGATTTCAAATTTGTTAAGATTATAATTTTTGTAAGTTACTTTTACATTTTTGGTTTTCCAACTATAATTTTAAGTATATACTCTTTGTAAATATTTATTTCTTTTTAAATTTAGTGCTTGTATCATTGTAAATGACCTCATATTATCTCTTATTTAATGGTTTGATTAATGTGGGCTCGGGAAATGATTGCGGTGGACATACTGATCTTATGAAGTTTGGAAGGACCAATTGACCATAGCAAATTTCTGTTCCTTGCTTTTTTCTCTATTATTCTCTTTCAATGTTCCTTAATTAGAATTTACCCTCAAATCTCCACACTTAAGCCAAGAACAATACTAATTGCGTCAACACTTGACAAACACTAAATTTTCCATATAAATTAATAATTGAAATCAATTTCAAAGAATATTAAAAAAAGAGAGCGAAAAAATTATTTCTTATCTGAGATCCAAATATTTCAGCTCCTAATTCACTATTGGAAATATGGTTTTAAACGTTATGCTGCGCAAGTGATCTCCTAGCTTGTAAGTCTTTTGAAAATAAATTTTTATATTTTTATTAATGTTCTTATTATTATAAAAATTTAATTGTAAAATTTT
>JAJQOW010001516.1:0-44898 GCA_037975125.1 Latrodectus hesperus
GTTAGAAAATTTCAATCAGCTCTATTCGAGAAATCTTCACCATAGCAAGAGGCAGGAATGAGGGCAATTTATACAGTGGGATGTTCAAAGCGAGGAACGTCATCGCCTCGAAGGAGGTTAGATATCGTAATTTAGAAGTAGGGACAAAGTAGAAGAACCTCATAAGATTTAGCTACCACCCACAGAAGTATCATATCACTTGGAATACGTTGTAAACACTACTTATTTTACATTCCCCAGCAGCTTTTATTGAATTTTTGACGATCTTCGGTTAAACTCACTCACTATTTTCCAGCTCTTATATATATATATATTGTACCGAGCTCCACGGGTTCGTGTCGATTGAGAGTTGAATAAAGCAACCACTTAATGAACACAAGACTTTTATTCGTAAAAACTTCACTAGATAAACGAAATTCCCGCTGTAACAATCACAATTATACAGCTACAATTCGTCAGATACAATAAGAAATAGCTTCCAATCACAGGTCTCAAATACCTCAGACAGAGAACAACTAGCAGTCACAACTAATCGTCTTCACTCACTGACTGTCTATCACAAAACTCTCTACTCTTCCATGTCGGGCTGCGGTATTTATACCTGACTTGGCGGAGAAATCTACCAATTTCGCCAAGGTTCTGGAAGCTTCTAGGCTATCTCGGAAAATATTGGTCCTAGAGCTTAGGTGATGGATGTTTCCAGAAGTATCGATTTCTCGCCAAGTCGCCAAGAATCTCGCCAACCGTCGCCAAGTCGCCAAGAATCTCGCCAACTGTCGCCAAGTCGCCAAATCATTAGGAAATCCGCTTTTAAACTACAACACGTCTAAATACCGCAATTTTTGCCCAAAATGTGAGAATTTCTGATCTGTCTGAGATATTTTAAGACAAATATAATCATTATTTACAAATTTGTAACATTGCCCCCTCTCAAGGACTGCACGTCCCGGGCAGTACAATCCCCTGATAGGAGGCCAAATTTAATATAAAAGAATTTACATTTCAAGAGGATACAGAGCACATTACATACACAAGCAACTAAAAATACAAGAAAATAGAAAAGATTAAAATTATCTATACTATTTACAAACAGACCATGGTCTACTGATTTTTACTCTACATTACGATAAGGAGCTAATCTATCATAATGTACTACCTTTGGTTTTGAAGCAGATGATTTTCTTATACGAACCACGACGTCGTTCAGTCTTTTTAGGACTGTGTAGGGACCTTCCCAGTTGGCTTGCAACTTTGGAGAAAGTCCTTTACGTCGAATCGGGTTCCACAACCAAACTTTGTCACCTTCTTGGAATTCATGTCCCGTCGCTCTTGTGTCATACCTTGTCTTCATTCTTTCGGTCGTCAGGTTGATTCGGTCTCGAGCGAAGTTATGGACATCTTCAAGACGTGCCTGAAGGTCTCGAAGGTATTCCTCTGGCGATGAAGATGTATCCGGTGGACGACCAAACTGAAGATCACAAGGGAGACGAAGTTCGCGACCAAAGAGCATCTGTGAAGGAGTATATCCGGTAGTCTCATGGACAGCACTGCGATATGCAAGAAGAAACAGCGGTAGCTTCAAATCCCAATCTTGCTGATTTCTGGAAACCATAAGGGAGAGGTTATTCAAGATGGTTCTGTTAAACCTCTCTACCATGCCATCCGATTGTGGGTGTAGTGGCGTGGTCTGCGTCTTGTCTATTCCGAGAATTTGACACATTCCTTTAAACACAACAGAGGTGAAATTTGTCCCTTGATCAGAATGAATTTGTAAGGGTGTGCCGAATCTGGAAACCCATTGTTGCACTAGAACCTCGGCTACTGTAGTCGCCTCTTGATCGGGGATTGCAAACGCTTCAGGCCACTTAGTAAAGTAGTCCATGACAACTAGTATGTATTTGTTGCCATTTGAGGATCGTGGTAAAGGACCCAAAATGTCCAATGCTATCCTCTCAAAAGGTGCTCCTACGTTGTACCGCTGCAACCTTCCTCGGCTACGTTTCTTCGGTCCTTTACGTGCCGCACAGTCATCACAAGATTGGCACCATTTCTCTACATCTTGTCTCGTTTTGCTCCAATAGAAGCGTTCTCGAACTTTCTGTAGAGTTTTCATTACTCCGAAGTGGCCTCCAGTTGAGCTACTGTGCAATTCTTTCAAAACATCTGAAATTCTTGATTTTGGAAGAACAAGCTGCCATTTGAAATTACGTCCATCATCGGACTCCCATTTCCTGTATAAGACACCATTTCTTATATGGAGTGAGTCCCAAAGAGTCCAATATTGCTTAGTAGTAGGACTGTAGGTAGAGATATCCTGCCAACTTGGTTTCATACTGGAAGATTCTTTTAATTCTAAAATTGGGTTTATATCTGGGTCTTCTTTTTGGGCTTCTCTAAGTTCTTTATCACTCCATGGGTCTGGTTTCGATGGAGGTAAAACAGTAACTTGGCGTACCGAAGGATTTACCAGCTGATAGTTTTTCTCTACTCTAGAACAATATCGGCAGCTTTCATTACACGGTTTCCTTGATAATGCATCAGTATTTCCATGAAGAGTTTCTTTGCGTTGACGTATTTCCATTTTAGGAATTCCACCATCTTTTGTTTTCGGACAGTATCTACGTACGTGTCCGACTCCACCGCAAGTCCAACACTGAATTTTCGTGTTTCTGCCACCTTTACTCAATTCTAAGCTACGTAATTTTCGCCGCAAATCTTCAATTTGCTTTCTTAGATCATAGTTCGTATCAATAGCAGAAACGGCTCTGATTGAGTGCTGGTCTTTACGCGTGGTCTGCTGGGCAGCCTCTATCTTATGTGCGTAGACTAGGGCAGATCCAATATCTTTGACATCGGCAAGTCTAAGTGTTTTCTGTATCTCCGGATCCCGCACACTATCGATGAAGTAATGGAGGGCCAAATCTTGACGTATCTCAGCTGGGCAGTCCGAAAATGCTAGATGGGAAAGTCGTTGAATATCGGCAGCCAATTCTTGCAGACTTTCACCCGCTTTTTGATAGCGGGACTTTAACTGTAGTCTGCTATATTCTTTAGTGCACTTATCTCCAAACCGCAGCTCAAGCGCACTCGATAGGGCTTGGAAATCGTGCCTCTGCTCCTCCGGAAGCGTCTCGAGGATGTCAGCCGCGTCTCCTCTTAAAGAAGCCGCCAGGTGAAAAGCTTGGGCTCGGGGATTCCATCCATTAGCTTCCGCTACCATCATAAACTGGGTCTTGTATACTTGCCAGGATGATTTCCCATCAAATGTTGAAAGTTTAATATTGGCTAGGGAAGGCACAAATGCCACGTTGGGTTCCTCATGTTTGTTTGACATTTGCTTCTCCAAGCTTTCAATCTTCTTATTCATATTGTCTAATGCTTCTTTAACTTTCTTCTCTGTCTTCAAAACTTTAGTTTCAACTGAAGTTACCTTATCTTCCATTGCATTCATCTTCTCCTGAATGATGTTGGAGAATTCTTCTTTAACACTTACAATGTCCTTCTTAAGTTCCTTTTTAAGCTCCTCCTGTCCAGATTTTATCTCTTTCATCACCTCGGTTTTAATCTCTTCTTGTCCAGCTTTCATCTCCTCCTGTCCAGATTTTATCTCTTTCATCATCTCGGTTTTAATCTCTTCTTGTCCAGCTTTCATCTCTTCTTGTCTAGCTTTCATCTCTTCTTGTCCAGCTTTCATCTCTTCTTGTCCAGCTTTCATCTCAGCCATCTGCTCCGCTAATTTTTCGAGAAGACTTTTCATTAAATCCATATCCATTTTTCTTGTGACACGCTGCATCAACTCTTCAACCCCGCTTCTGACACCAGTTGTACCGAGCTCCACGGGTTCGTGTCGATTGAGAGTTGAATAAAGCAACCACTTAATGAACACAAGACTTTTATTCGTAAAAACTTCACTAGATAAACGAAATTCCCGCTGTAACAATCACAATTATACAGCTACAATTCGTCAGATACAATAAGAAATAGCTTCCAATCACAGGTCTCAAATACCTCAGACAGAGAACAACTAGCAGTCACAACTAATCGTCTTCACTCACTGACTGTCTATCACAAAACTCTCCTACTCTTCCATGTCGGGCTGCGGTATTTATACCTGACTTGGCGGAGAAATCTACCAATTTCGCCAAGGCTCTGGAAGCTTCTAGGCTATCTCGGAAAATATTGGTCCTAGAGCTTAGGTGATGGATGTTTCCAGAAGTATCGATTTCTCGCCAAGTCGCCAAGAATCTCGCCAACCGTCGCCAAGTCGCCAAGAATATCGCCAACTGTCGCCAAGTCGCCAAATCATTAGGAAATCCGCTTTTAAACTACAACACGTCTAAATACCGCAATTTTTGCCCAAAATGTGAGAATTTCTGATCTGTCTGAGATATTTTAAGACAAATATAATCATTATTTACAAATTTGTAACAATATATATATATATATATATATATATATATATATATATATATATATATATATATATATATATATATATATATATATATATATATATATTAGAGATAACACAAGAGAGAGGGAAGAACTAGATATCACCTTATTATGTGTGATATAAATTATTTAATTGATCCATGCGCTATTATTTCTGACATGCCACCTCCAAAGTCAGTACTAAATTCAGTAGCTACACATCTATAGCAATTTTTGGTACTAAACGAGTTTTATTAGAAACATGTTTCAGAGGAATATTTTTAAAATTTTAACAATAGCATAAGAGTATCTTAGACAATTTTGGTTCTCATTTCTTTTAAGATTATGTATTGTTGATCTGAAACCTGAATGGTTAATTAATACCCAAATTTCTCTAAAATATAGTGGAAAATTTTTTAGATAAATCGATCCAAATAATACAGTTATGAAATCTTCAACTCAACTTTTATTATTATAAGAATATATAGATATTTTTAAGAAAGCAAAACATTTGGTAATAAGTTAGATTTAGTTAACTCCATATTTCATGTAATGAAGAAAAAATATCAACCGACTGTAATAGTAACGACAAAAGCTAGACTTTTATTTGGAGATAGATTACGTATGGCAAATGATGAATTCCAATTTACAGAGAAAAGTGAAATTAGTATTCCCCCTCCCCTTAAAAATTACGGATGTATTTTTTAATGAACTTAAAAAGTCAAAGATGCATATGCTTAAGAAATTCAATGGCTTTTGGGCACCTTGTTTACTTTCACACCACACTTTACTTTCATTTATGGAATTTTAGGACTATTCCAGATAATTATTCGATTCATCATGTACTCAATTTTCTTCGCAATCTATTTGGAAAAACAACATTATTTGAAGTTCTGTTGAACAAATTATAAAACGAAAATAGTTACACTCTTTTGAATGCATTAATTGATTTTTAGTTTGAGGAATGTTGCTCAAATTATCCAGTTTTTCTCTTGATCATGCCTTGTAAGATAAGATCTTGATTGTCAATATAATTCTTATTCCGAATGCCCACAGAGTTTTCATGCGGGATTCAATTGAGTGGGGCTGCATAGGAATAGAAACATTAACAATATAAAACCGGAATGTGCGTGCCATATGTAGTAAAAATTACAGCAGGATGTCCGCCTTTAGCTAATTTAAAATTAAAACTGTTTCAGGTTGAAATTTTGATTATAACGTTGTAATTAATTAAAAACATAATTAAGGTTGGTTTCCGTTGCCTGTGCAGTAGCTTGTGTCAGATTGGAGCTTGGGTCCAAGTGATGTAACATAGCTCTCTGGAACTCTTTTTTCCTTTTAAAGTTTTTTATCGATGTTTAACATTTGGGAGCAAAATAAAATATAAACGGCATAGAATAATCTTCTTTTTACATTACCAATGGGTAACTTTTCTTTACAAATAGCGGTATTTAGGTTTTTTTCCGATTTTTGAAAAAGTATTATTTTTTCTCTCTGAAGCAAATGCAATTTCTAACAAGTCGAATTTTATCGTGCCCCAGACGTCTTTAGCTAACATGAAGGCACTTCGGTTAATTGGAATTCTAACTCACTACCTTCCGATAATGAGCACTACAACCTAACCAACCAAACCATCACGTCTTCTGCATTGAGTCATGGAATATAAGTGGTTAAAGCATCGGTTTTCCGTTCGGAAGTGCTGTGTTCGATTGGGTTCGATCAGGAAGGGCTGGATGCCACAGAAGACTCAACGAGAAAAATCTATAGAATAGAATATCCGTTGAGCAGTTACCAGGGGTGTAATGGTCTGGAGAAAACTTCCTCCCCCTCCGGATCAAAATCAAATTTGAAGAACTGAATCCTCTGGTGGTGTCATCTATCGGAGAAATCTGAGAGCAAAGATGTATTTTCATCATCGTAGTGCCCTGGTTAAACGAAAGACGCACCCTTCTGACTTAATTTGGCGCAGCCATCAGATAGCGAGCTTTACTTGTCCATGTGTCATGAATAACTACAGATTATTGCATCGCTACTGCATATTGCAAGATGTGTTGCTTCCAGTTTGGATTTAGCAAAATCTACTGCTCTATGTCTTCTGCACTCTTCTTGTGCATGTTTCTTTATCCGTTTTGGCATGTAAAGATGTTGCAGATGCATAGGATTCTCTCACACACGAAAAACTATGATATGACACAAGTGTCTTTACACAAAGTAAATATGACAGTGTGGGGGGGGCATCACCAGGACATTGGTCCTTGACTCGTGTTTCTTTGAAAGCGGCCACTGTCACAGGTATGAAATCCTATTCTGACATAAATGGTAAAACTATATGTAGCAGAATCATTTTATACCTGAAAAGCAGTTAGCGAAATGTCATTAGTGACATTGCATGCATACAAAAATGTGCTCTCCTGCGCGTCACTTAACACGTTATATTGATAATAGAATCATCTCTCGCAACTTTGCTGCACCGTGGTCACCATGATAACCCGATCTCATTCCTACACTTTTTTGACTCTGGGATTATCTGAAACCTAAAGTGCTCATAAAAACGGGTGCATTTCCATTCGAAATTTTAGACATTCTCCCACTGTAACCTTAAACATAATCTTCACAAAATTTCAGAGTAACCCACGTATTAGGCCTTTCGAATATTTAACGAGCACAAATATTTTAAGAAAGGTGATTTCTGATTTGTTCAAGAAAAACTAAAAATTCCAGATTCCCATATACATATATAATATATACTCGTATATATATATATATATATATATATATATATATATATATATATATATATATATATATATATATATATATATATATATATATATATATATATATATATATATATATATATATATATATATATATATATATATATATATATATATATATATATATATATATATATATATGTATGTATATACATGCTGTTCAGAAAGTAAGTTACACATGTACTGATCGAAAGGGCATTATCGTAAAAAAGAGCGAAACTTGAACAAACGTTATTGGGTTTCATAGCTTTAAACTGTAGAAATTTCTTTCGGATTGTTTGAATCGTCACTGCATAGTACTTGAAAAAATTCACGTCAGCTGGGAACTTACTCCAATGTTGAAGTCTGCGGAACAATACGTTTTTTGTGGGGAAAATGTTTAATAAGTACAATCATTGATCGAGAAATGTCAGAAGCATATGGGCCACGTGCAATGTCACGTCCAGCCATTGTGAAATGTTGCCAGAAGTTTGAAGACGTTCGCACAGGCTTAACCGATGTGGAAAAGCAAGAAAGGTCAATAACGGTGAGTATTCAGGACATGGTGAACAGTTGCAGAGTGAGCGTCGTACACATTGCGCAACAGTTGGAAACATCTGTCGGTAGTGCTCATTCCATCATCTTTATCAACTAGATTATCACAAATTGTGTTCACGATGACTTCCTTTAACTTGATGCAAAGTTTGCAGCTATCCTGAAATTCATTCAACATCTTTCTGAGGAAAGTGATTTCTTAGATAACATCACTACGCATTATGAGATTTGGGTACATCACTTCATTCAAAAAATGAATCAAGTGTCGATTTGATGGAGACACACATCATCGTTTGTGAGAAAAAATTCAAAAGTGTCACCATCAGCGGTAATGTCATGGTTACTTTTTTTTCCATTGTGAAGGAGTTGTTTACACCAAGTTTATGCGGAAGGCACATAATGCTTAACGCTAAGTCCTACTGCGAAACACTAAGAGATTTGCACAATTCTCAGAAAATAAGAGACATGGGCAGTAAAAGTGTTGTCCTTTTTCACGACAATACAAGACGTCACAAGGCCCTCACAACACAGGATTTGCTTCGCAGGTTGGATGGGTGGTCTAGAAGCACCAAGCATCCCGATCTGACATCAGGCGACTTTGATGTGTTCGGCAAATTCAAAGAACATTTAGATGGAAGACAACCTTCCAACGATGACCAAGTTGAAATAGCTGTTATAAGCTGGCTCAAGAACCAAGGTGTGATTTTCTATTGTCAAGCCATCGAGCAGTTAGTAATACGTTCTGACAAATGTCGCTAATGCCATAGTGTTAAAATTGGAAAATATGCGTAAATTTATATTTACGCAATATTTAAATTGCAAAGCATTATATAAGTCAACAAATAAGAATAGACAATGAAAATGACAACAACAATAATATTAAAATTGATTAACAAATCTTATACAATCAACATCTTTAAATAAACTAAATTTCATAAATTAAATTTTTTCTTTTATCATTTTTCTGTTATTTTATTTTATAAACTTAAGTTTTTCTTTTAAATTTATAAATTATATAAATTTTATTTTTTCCTTTAAATTTATAAATTATATAAATTTAAATTTTTCTTTTAAATTCATAAATTTAAATATTTTTTACCATATGTATATATAGAACCTAACATATTTATTATAGATTACATAAAAACGTATATAATCTATAAAAAATGACTTCTAACAGATAATTCTGAAATGAAAATTTATGTTTGGAAAAAATTAATTTTTAATATTATTTGATAATATAATATAATTGAATATTTTAATTTATCGAAATATAGTTTTCTTATAATCTTTTATTAAAATTGAAATCAAGTGTTTGTTATAAATTAATTTGTAACAATAAAACTTTTATAAAAATAATTTTTGAAATAGTATTTTAAAATTCTAGTTATTTTAAAACGTATCACTCAGATTGTTAACAGTAAAATTATAGAACATCAGAATTTGTATATTATTTTTGTATTATTGTAGGGCAAGATTGAATAATTTTTTTTGTCTGTAAAAATTTGTTATAATTCAAAACATTATATTTGTAAACAAGTGATATTAATTTTGCTATTTGCTTTACAATTCTAAATTTAATAATTTAATGTTATTACGATAAACATTACAGGCCGTTCTAGAACAGAAATCAGAAATTCTTTTATTATGTGACAATTATTTGATTTCTGACTTTGAACAATCTATATACAACTCGAAGTTTTATTGGGCTTAAATTTTAATTTTAATTAAAAAAATACACTTAATCACAATAAAAACTTGAAAGTGTTTTAAAATGCAGGAATATAAAATCAATATATATATATATATATATATATATATATATATATATATATATATATATATATATATATATATATATATATATATATATATATGATATATATATGAGAGAGAGAGAGAGAGAGAGAGAGAGAAAACTTCCCAAACAGTAACATTAATTGAAAGTACTCTTTCATATCTAAGTAAAATAGGCTTAATTACATAATTAATAATTCAAGATATCAAGCTTTTAATAAATTTATCCTCTAAAAGGGTTTGAACTGTCTGTCCTGATCAGAAGTCACTACTCTGGGTACACCAAAAAGAACTACCCTATTAGATTAGAAGTTTTTAGCAACTGTCTCAGCGGTTATATTGGAAATAAAACACACTTCCACCCAACAGATATATCTATCAAACATTGTTAAACAATGCGTGTATCCTTCAGAAAGCAGGATTGGCCCATGAGATCTATGTGTATGTGATCGAACCTTTTATCTGGTACCTGTATTCTGTTTGTTGGGCTGATAGTATGCCGGTGAATCTTTGTTCATTGGCATGGAATGCACGCGTGTGCCCAAGTTGTAACGTCTTTCCGTATGTTTGGCCACACAAAACGTGATGTCAATAGTTTTACTGTCGTTATAATTCCTGGGTGAGCTAAATTATGCAAAGTTTCAAATGCCTTTTTTTTAAATTCCCGTTGATGATACGGGCGGATATTTTTATCTGAAGTATCACACAAAATTTGCACTTCAGTTTCAGGCAAAATCATGTTTTGGAAATTTAAACTTGTGTTTGATTGAAATATCTATTTTAATTCAGAATCATTGCTTTGAGCTTGAGCCACATTTGGGTAATTCAACGCAGTTGGGAATTCCAACGCATCAATCTTCGATAACATGCCAGCTGGCGCATTGTCTTAACCTTTAACAAATCAAATATCCGTACTAAATCGTCCGATTAAGTCTAAGTACCTTAACTGACGAGGAGTGCACTTTTCTAGCTTTTGTTAGAACGAAAATGTTTAGGGTCAAGGGTCTGTACAGATAATAAAGTGTCGACCCTCTAACATATGTAAATTTCTTTATCGCTGCGTATATTGCATAAAGCTCTCTAAAAATGACCATTTCTGCTGATCCGGAGTAGGCTTAGCTGAAAAGAATGCGAGCGGTACATACTCGGTGTATCTATATTTTTGCTTTGGTTTAACGTTGCTCCGACCGCCTTATCACTGGCATCGCGGAAAAGTATTAATTGCGCCGCAGGATCGGGATGATCTAACATAGCGGCGTTCGCCAATTGTTGCTTACACTGCTCAAAAGCAGCAATTTGTTCAGTACTCGATAGATGTAAGATATGGTAGATAGTTGTCTATGTTTTTGTTGTGTTATGTTATTTACAAATATGAAAATCAAAAACTTTTATCTGTAGTTATTTTTACTAAGAATAAACGTTTTTGATTTTTATATTTGTAAATGAACGTCTATTAATGACGATGAAATACTTTTAATATTTGAAGTGCAGAAAAAAATTATTTTTCGAATCTTTTTCCACTATATAATAAGACAATTATTATCAGCATAGCAAATATTAGAAATGTACAGTTGTTGAGAATTTGTTTCAGAAAAAAATATTTATCACTTATTTTAATAATCATCATGGATTTTGATTTGCATTCAAATTAAGCCAGCTCGGCAGTAAATAAGATCTATTGTGTAAATTTATTGAAAATAATCATTATTTCATTTCTCTGATAAACTCAATAAAATATAAAATAAATAAATTAATAAAAATAAAAACTATTATTTTTTGTGAGGTATAAATAGGATAAAATTCATCTTCTAGAAAAGAATTATTCTACAAGTGGCATATATTTCCATGTTATTTTCATAATAACAATATTATTTTCAATGGTAACATATTAAGTGAATTTAGGATTGAAAGCAGAAATTATGGGCAATGTAAAAACTAAATACGGCATCCATTTAATTATATATATGATTTCATTCACATTTATATCAAAACCGTTTTTGATCTACATTTCGGACATTTAGGAGCAACATCAATCCTTAATCTTAATCTTGTACGAAATCCGGAGCATACAATGACAAAACCGTTTTTTATCACTTTGAACTGTAGTAATGCTAGAGAGCCATTGACAGAGAAGCAAAAGGGAGGTATGTGAGGGTGAAGGGGAATCCCTCTCCTCTGGTTGGACGTTAGAGTTGAGATCAGTGTGCTCACAGGGAAAACAATAATAGTACAGTGAATATGATACAAAATAGAAAAAAAATAGCAAAAAAATAAAGAAAAGTATAAGTTTTTGGAAATTATTACATCACTATTATAGAAGGGGGCGAGGGGCCTAATTTTTCTGTCTTCTTTTAGTTTAATACAGGTAACCCTCCTATAACACGGTAGTTAGGTTCCTAGAAAATGCCGTGTTGTGTGAAATCGTGTTGTATGAGACCCAGAACTAGTACAAAAAGGGGGGTTACGTTCCAAAAACTTATTAAAAACAAATATTTTTTTTAATTCGACATAAACAACTTAATTTTTATTAAATAATAAATGTATATCCAACACAAAGTAAGAAAAAAATATTTTAATCTAACGCAACCCTAATTTAATGAATTTATTCGTCGTCACTGCTCAGTACAATCAACCGAGAACGTTTTTTGGGTGGAACGATATCGCCTTCACTTTCAGAACTTTTTTCTCTATTTAAAGTTTTTGTATGTTTTCCCCTCTTAAAAAAATCTGTAATCGAACTTTGCTGACTAGTTCTTACTAGGTCATTGTAAATTTCGCGGTATGGAGTTAAACAGTTTTGCAGCTCCCTTTTGAATTTTCGACTTCTTTCCGTGGAAGGGTCTGTTTTCAAGAAAAATGACTCGAGATTTTCCGCTAAGCATAGGCCTTCTTGTAATTCTTTTAATGTTAAATTCTTAACTGCACAATCTTCATCAGAGCTAGCGTCCTCAAAATCTATTTGATTTGCATCCAGGGATGCCATTTCCATCAAATCCGCTTCGTCAACTTCTTCTTCCACTAATAATTCTTGAATGTCTTCAGTAGCCATATCCACAAAACCTTTGCCTCCGATTGATTTAGCGACTTTTAATATGGCACCAATTTCGTTTTCTGATGTTTCACGCATGTTTTCTGTTTCAACTGAAGAGGGCCATATCTTCTTCCAACACGCATTTAAGGTTGATGTTTTTATTTCTTTCAGCGACAAAGATATGATTTCGATACAGTGCTTGATTGAAAATTTCTTCCAAGCTTCCATTACGCTAATTGATTCCGAATCGGTTGCGTCTAAAATCCACTGTAAGGATCTTCTTATATAATACGTTTTAAAGGTATAAATAATACCTTGATCCAATGGTTGGAGCAACGAAGTAGTGTTAGGTGGTAGGAACACTATTCTGACGTTGGGATGAGTCAAATCTTGTGGGTGGCATGGAGCGTTATCTAAAAGTAATAGCACCTTAAAGCTAAAATTTTTCTGCCTTAAATAACGCTCAACGCTTGGCACAAAACAATTTGAAAACCAATCTCCTTACTTCTTTTAGGTCGCCGCTAACCTAGAAAAGAAGTAAGGAGTGAACATGTTTCCGCCGACCGATAACAAGCTCTAACATTGGAACAAAACCGTGTTATAGGATGACGTGTTGTAGGAATTTTCCCGCAATTTACGAATCGTGTTATAGCGAAAGCGTGTTATAAGATACCGTGTTATAGGGGGGTTACCTGTACAGTTGAATATTTCATTGAACAAAGCTTCTTACAGTTTTGAGCTTCATTATAAAAATTTAAGTGTAATTTAGCAATATGTTGCTGGATGGTATCAATTTTTTTAAGTCTTGATGTATGGCACTATTTTTTAGATAGTATGGGGCTCCTAATATTTTCCTAAGCGTTTTATTTTAAAATGAATTTAATTTTTTCATGTTCTTATCGTTAACAGTGCACCAGGCAGGGGAAACATAGGTAATAACAAGTCTGATGTAGGCGGTGTATATGAGTTTCTTGACTTTAATGCTGTGTAGCTCCGCCCATTAATAATTTACCTTAATTGCAGATACACACAATTGGCTTTATTAATTACTTTTTTGATATGTTCATTCCAAGAGAGAAATTTGTCAAAGGTTAATCCTAAATAGGTGGCAGAGTCAACTTCAGTTATATTTTCGTTGAAGAGAGTTAGCTGTCTATGTTGAGGAAGCTTTTTAAGGCGTGGTCTAATTATGAGTAGGTTGGATTTGGATGCATTGATCAATACTTTCCAGGTTTTACACCATTTTTCTATTGTTTTTAAATGCATTTGTAATTTCCGAAGGGCTTAGTTAATAGATTTTGTGTTTTCATTAGAATTCCAGTATCATCCGCAAAGAAGGAGGTGATGTTATTGTAATCCCCTATGACAATGGGGAAGTCGGTAGTGTAGAAGAGGTATAGGATGGGTCCTATGACACTCCCTTGAGGAACGCCATCTTCAATAGTTCTGATGGAAGAAATTTCATCATTATGTCTTATTGTAAAAGTTCTTTTTAGAAGATAATTTTTGATTAAGATGACAAGTTTTTTGTTGACGTGAAGTTTTAGAAGTTTGGAAATTAAGCCGGGGTGCCAAAGTCTGTCGAAAGCTTTGGCTACATCCAGCATCAGAAAAGCAAAATTTCCTTGTTGTGTAGGCCACGCCCAATAAATTCCAGAGTACGGACCAGTTGTTTAACGTTGCTAAGATTCTTTCTGAAGCCGATTTGTTCGTTGGATAGTTTTTCCATATATTTTGCATTTCTATTATAGATAATGTTTTCAAAATGTTTACCAAGTGATGGTAGAAGGCTAATAGGTGGCAGAGTCCACTTCATACTGGTAGAAAGCTAATAGGTGGCAGGGTCCACTTCATACCACTGTAGCTACTAGGCATGACTGGATCTTTGTTTTACTTTTGAAATAAAATTATGGTAGCTTCTTTCCAGCACTTTGGGAAATATAGTTCTTTGATGCAGTTATTGATGATAACTATTAGATTTTGAATAATATTATGAGGAAGTCTCTTAATCATCTTATTTATCCTCTTTCTCTTCTGGGCGCTTTTCTGTTTTTAAGATATTTGATAATATACATAATTTTGCTGGTGTTGGTTGATGTAAGATCATCCGCATTTTGAAAGTTATTTCAATTCTTCTTGATTTCCCTTCTGATTTTATTTTCAATATCTTCATGGTTTTCTATTGAATTTTCTGTGAATTGGGTTCCATGGCATCTGCGAAGGTGTCAGCTTTTTCCTTATTTGTGTAGACCAATCCTCGTTCACCGTGAATAGGTCTACTGGTATGAGTTTTGGTTTTCAATCTTTTGCAAAGTTTCCACACCTCATCTCTATCTTCATCTAGTGACTGAAGCTTATCTTCCCACCTGAAGTTTTTATATTCTGCACAATCTTCACGAATATCTCTTTTTAATTTATTGATTTGGGTTTTAACGTTGGGATCAAGAGTTCGTCGATAGATTTTTCTCATCTTGTTTTTTAGCTTGATTTTGTCTCTGAAGACGCGTGGTAAAGTTACAAAGTTTTCCTTATACTCAATTTCTTCTGTAGAATCATTGTAAGCTAGCATTAAAGAGTTAATGAGTTCTTGGACTTGGCAATTGATTTCAGAGTTGCAGTTGGTTTCATATGAAGTTAAATTTAATTTGATTAATATATTAGTAAAGAGATTCCAGTTGGTTTTCTTAATCATATTATTATTAAGGTTAAGTTAAAGTCCAACGAAGAGAATAGTAGGAAGGTGGTCAGATGACAGGTCGTTGACCACATCAGCTGCCAGTGCCAGGTTCGAATTTGTAATCGCGAGTCTAGGATGTCTGGTCTTTGCATGGTGAAGACAGGGAAATAAGTCGGCTCAGCAGGGGTGATGACTCTTAATTGGTGTTTGATAAGATTTAAGGAGTTTCTTTCCATTGTAATTGGTGATTCTACAGTTCCAGTTCTGTGACTTTGAATTAAGGTCTCCAAGGACTATGGTGTCCAAGTTATTTGGGAAGAGATAATTTATGTCTGCTTTAGTAATAGTTCTATTAGGTGTATTATACATGGCAGTGATTTTAAGTTTTCTATTATTGAAGGGACTTATGATCACAGCGACTTCCTCATAACCGTTGACACTATTGTTGCTGTAAAGTGTAGAGGGAATACTGTTCTTAACGAGTAGTAGGACTCCTCCACCTTTATAGGCAGTTCTAATGGTGGGGTAAGTGGAAAAGTTGGCAAGTTTATAAAATCGAGACCCATTACAGTGGGTTTCGGTGACGGCAGAGATATCAATATCATGTTCTATAATAAAATTTTTGAATTCATTAAATTTGAATAGAAGATTGTTTGCGTTCCAGTTGCAAACTTGAAGTATTTTGTTATAAGAAGAGCTATTCATGTTGATCCGAGGGTGAATGATTTAGATTTTGCTCGTTATTGGGAGTGACTTGATTTAGGATGCCTGAATTTTTGATGTAGTCCACAAAAGTCTTGAGTTGTTGAAGGATGTCTTTTGCTTCAGGCAGAGTGTCTTTTGCAGCAGCCTGCGCATATAACTTATTTTCAACTACAACATTTTCAACTATTTTAACTCCATTTTTATTTGTATTATCCTGTTTCTGCTTGGAAGCAGCGAAAATTTTGCAACCCCAGAAATTTGTTGAGTGGTCACCACCGCAGTTTGCAAATTTGGCTGGGGTGTCTCTTTTTTTACACTCTGAAGAGATGTGATCTTCGTCACATTTAACACACCTAGGTGTGTTCTTAAACGTTTTCTGTGCATGATGCAGCATCTGACACCTATAACATTCAGTTGGCCCATTTCGGTTTTTATAAGCTTCAACTCTGATTGTACAGTTGTTTATCTCATGTTGTATATTTCTTTGCATTTATCCGTCTTTGGAATTAGTATTATAAACATGGGAAGTTTTTGAACTTCCCTGTTTCTTCTTCTTGTCATTTGAGTTACGCTGGTAATAAAAAAGCCATTACAAATTAATTCGTCAGTAATTTCATTAATTGGTGTGTCAGTAGGAAGATCCCTGACCACCACCTTGAGAGGTTTGTCTTCATTCAAGTGGTAGGTGTGGTAACCCACCTTTAGTTGTTCCAAGATTTTGATAGCACTTTTATGTGCTTGGGCATCTGCAACTTTGATTTTAATTTCATGCAAAGAGCATTTAGCATGATAATTTGTTAAATTAGCATTTTTGAAAGCTTCGTTGATAACTTTCCAACCGCAGGTTGGGTATTTTTAATTATGGGCGGGACATTATTGCTGGGTTTGGCCAGCCTACCTGGTGTAGTTGCATCAACTGGCGCATTGTCATCAACTTTATTGTTGACAGGAATAACTTGTTTATTAGTAACAATCTTCTTATTTACTTCCTCGGAGGTACTGTCCTCTTTAATACCTTTTGGGATTTTTGTGTTGGTACCGGCAGTTTCTTCTAGAACGGCAAACTTGTTTGAAACTTCGACATTAAAGTTGGAGGCGTGGCTAGAAGAGGGTGGAGTCACGTCACAAACAGTAGTGTTGTCATAGTATTATATTTTTGTCATGAAAAACAATAGAAAATTGTTGCACATTGCATTTATCCGTAATTTTTCTTCTGGAGAAAACTCGTACGAAGTCCTTATGGTGTTGAGTATGGTAGCAACTTCTCTTATTCTTTCAAATAAATGTTCAATCATGAGAACTTGCGTCGAACGCATATTTTCCTGTACGGAATCCATAATCCTATCCAAGTCAGAAATGGGGAGGGAGAGAGCTTCCCAAGCCAGGGAAGACAAAAGACAAGAGCGATCGCTCAGTGACTCTGGGACAGAGTGTGAGCACCTGGTCTAAAGAGCAATGAAAAAGAGTAGCAGAAATTGACCTTAGGGACCCAGAATTCACTTAGCTAGGTGTGAGTAGACGCATGTCAGTGGAAACAACTTAGCTGCAGCACCAATAGCTGCTAAAGAAAAGAATCTTAACGAGCGAAAAAGAACGACCGTCTCGAGAGAAAGCCAAAAACACAATGAAATGAGAAAATGAAAAAAAATGACATCAATCCTCTTGGATAAAATACCTAAATATTGCATCAACTGCTTAACTCTGTCTTCAGTTCCAACAACTAGATATAAAGATAGAAACGTCAAATTCTTGAGTAAAGGATGCATTTTTAAAGTAAGGAAATCACCCTATAAAATTATCAGAAAAATCGTAATATAATTAAAAACGAAATATTTTAGAACAAAGAAAAACGCTGCTAAATAGTCCAATCACATTTTATAATGAAGTCCATAACTCCGCCAATATTAATTCAATCACATTTTCCTTAGGCACCAATGGCTCCGCCTACAACACATCGTCACACAGTGCGAAAATCATCTGTCCAGTTAGCTGAGTCACCATGCTATGATTCTAATCGCTTAGATTTGGCGAAGAAGGCGTTAAAATGTGTTAATTGGCGAAGCACAAACACGAATACCATAATATTCCCTCTCAGATTTTTTGCAAATGTCTTGTCTAAGGATTGTTTGCTGTCGAATTCATTGAACATATCCGATGGCAAAACAAGAGATTTTCTTAGACAAGTTCAGCCCTAGTTGCCTGTAATTCATTCTTAAAAGCAGTTCTGATACCTAGAAAAATGATGGGTAATGTGTTGATTAAAAATGATTTTGCGAAATATTATTGGAACAAATGGTTGAGATTTGCCTGTCGACATATCACAATAGAAATACACCTTTAAAATAGGAATAAATGTTTTCCTCCAATTTAGAAGCGGATGGATTTTGAAGAAGTGATTTTAATTCTGGATCATTTTCTTGTAAGAGAATAAATTCTTCAAAATTTAAAGGAATAGAAGAGATATTGTCTATTTTTATGCGGGATAGTGTATCTGCCACTTGATTTTCTGCGCCTTTGGTGTGACGAATATCAGTTGAAAACTGTGAAATATAGTCTAGGTGTCTCAGCTGACGTGGGGAACATTTATCGGGTTTCTGTTTGAAGGCATAAATAAGTGGCTTTTGATCTGTGTAGATTGTAAAGTCACGACCTTCAAGTAAATGCCTAAATATTTTTATTGCTGTGTAAATTGCCGATAATTCGTAACCATAGAGTAGATCAATTTTTTGGATTTTTACTGAGTTTCATTGACATAAAAGCGATTGGTTCCCATGTATTATTGTTTAACTGCATGCAGAACCACCGACTGCAACGTCACTAGCATCAACGTGAACATATCTATTCGCTCCTGAAATTGGGTATCTAAGCAAGGTTGCTTTTGGCCTCAGATGAGATTGAGAAAACGCACAATCTGTTATTTCATTCCATTGAAAAATTTCGCTAGATTTTATTCGTGTAGAATGTTAAGATTTTTTTTTAATTTTTAATACCTTTCCGAAATGTATTTAATAGAGCTAAAATGTCTGCGACTTTAGATATAAAACGCTTATAAAAATTAATTAACCCCAGAAAACGTCTCAGTTGAGTGATTGTTGTTGGTTTTGGAAATTTTAAAATGCAATCTACGTGGTGAGAAAGAGGTTCGATACCCAATTAAGAAACATTAAATCCCAGAAATTCTATTGTAGGAATGTCAAAAATGCATTTAGAAGTTTTTATAGTCAATCCACAATGATCTAAACGTTGAAATAAAATTTTAAATGTTCTAAGTGTTCTTCAGGTGAGTGGGAAGCAAATAAAATATCAATCACAAAGGTATAGACAAAAGGCAGATTACGAGTCACTTTTTTTATAAATCTTTGAAATGTTGATGCAGCATTACAAAGTCCAAATTGCATTCTAGTACTTTCATATAATCCGAATAGGATAATTATTGCGGTTTTATGTATGTTATCAGGATTTATAGGAATTATGATAAGCTTTCACTAAATCTAAACGTGAATAAATTTTCGTTTCATTTAACTCAGAAGTAAAATCTAGAATATTTGGAATACCGTTATTATCTTTAATCATTTGAGCATTGAGGCTTCTAAAATCTCCGCAAGGGTGCCATTCAGTAGAATCTTTTTTAGTGACCATATGTGAAGGTGATGCGTAATTACTCTTTGATGGACGCATGTAACCGAGATCAATCATGCTTTGAAATTCCTCTCGAGCAACACGCAATCTAGCCGGCGCGAATCGTCGGACTTTCGCACAAACAGGAGGACCGGTTGTCTGAATGCAATGTAACAGGAAGTGTTTTATTTCTCTGTCAGGTCTAGTGAGTTTAGTAATGTCGGGAAATTCCCATAAAAGATTATGATATATGGTGTCACCTGATAACTGTTTTAATTGAATGAATGTTACTTGTACTTAATTTGCAAAGAGTAATTAAACTTGATTTGAAACCAATGAGTTTCCTTCTATTTAAATCGGGTAAAAGATTGTACAAAAAATCCGCTCCGATAATTGGAGTAGAAACATTTCCTACCAAAAATTTCCACTAGAATATTCTTCTAAACTCAAAATCCAAGTTTAGAGTTTGAAATGAGTAAACCTGAATTGCAGAACCATTAGTTGCAGAAAAGGTCATTTGCGCAGGATTATGTCTTTGTGATCCTGTTGCTGGGCAAATACTAATATCTGAACCAGTGTCAATTAAAAACGGTGTGTTTGAATGCTTCTCATATACAAAAAGGCGACGGGAGATGTGGGCAAGGTCAATGTCGCGTCTACCCTTGTCTGCTCTCGTTTTTTGTCTCAAATTTGCAAGGCTGAACGCAATTTTTTGCTTTGTTGCCAAATTTAAAATGGTAAAAACAAAATTCATAATTTTTAGATTTACTGCGATGAGGATTTTGGGAGGTTCTATTCCTCGATTGGCTTCTACTTCGACAAATATTGCCAATTCGAGCATTTAATTTTTCAATTTCAGACAAGAAATTTCTTTCGCTTGAATTAAAAGAGGCACTTACTGATATTGGTGTAAATTTTGTCATACGGTCCACAATTTTCGCTGCTATTTCTAATGTCAGTGGAGTTATAGCTCCGAGAACAGTTTGCACAGAAGTGGCAAGTGCTGCAGGAAAAGTTCCAGCATCAGTTGCTCAGCTATTTGGTGACTTTCGGTTCTTCGTTTTAGCACACGGAGATGCTCTGTTGGGTTTTCTATCTCCGATTTGTTCACCTTGCAGAAGTTTCCGTACCTCCTGGTGGGAAGATTCTCCACTGCGCTTTATCAACTCCTTTTTCAACTGTATATATGGATCCTCCATGTCTGGATTTATGAGAACATCTCTCACTAGCGATGCCGTCTTAGTCGGGAGGTGAACAACGCAGTAATTATATTTCGTCCTGATGTCTGTGATGGGTTTTGTAATTCCCAATTCAAATCTTGATTCACACATTGTGAGCCATAGAGCTGGATCTGCATTGTTTTAGACTGGGATTTTTATCGCGGTCATTCATGGAACAGTTTCCGTCATTTTTTTTAATTAGCAAAAGATGAACGGGAAGTTCGTGGGTTCGAATTCCACCTTGGGCATGGATGTTTGTAGTGGTTCGGAATCCACTTTAAATAGTAAGTCCCCGTCTAATTAGCCCTCGTGTGCAAAAAATAACCGTTGAGCGACAAACAAACCAAAACGAAGAACAGGAAGTATGCGCATACTAAAATTCCCCCTCGGAGTAATAAGTGAAAGTGGGTCCTCTTACGTCGAAAGTAGGTAGACGAGTGAGGGGAGCAGGTCCATGGGGAATATGAGCTCTTTTCGCTTCTTCTTCTTCTTCTTAAGTAAATACTCCTCCGGAATAGATGTGAGTCAGCGCTCGCTAAAATTCGCCTACTTAAGCAGCATTCCCCCAATCTCATTTATTGATGCGTTGACGCCGGATCACCATTATGGTGTAAGTGAGTTGATATTAAACTTTTTTTCAGGAGGCATTTTTTTAAAAATAAATAACATTTATTGCAGACAACACAACTTACAAAGAAACAAAGAAATTTAGGAGGACTGAAACAGCACGTCCTCTTAGCATGAGATTTAGAGAGCAAGTGTTCTCTGTTCGGTTCAGATCTCAGTGAGAGAATGTATAAACCGCGCCAACAAAGTGTGCTGATTGGCTGGGTACATTTTGTGAAATTAATATTGACACAGGAATTTGATTGACAAGTTTTTAGTTTCACTTCACAAAATTCAGTTTTACCTCGCGAATTCAATTGTTGTGTAAAAGGTCGAGAAATTCTCAGAAAAGATGTGATGAGTCACCACAATGCAATATCTGAATCGTTAATGTTTGTGATCAAATGTTCTTTTTAATATATATTTTATGTTTTCAGGGTATAATAATTATTCATTGAATGGAACATCGTAACTTTGGGTTCTCGTAAGAAATACTACATTAACATTGTCATAACTAAAGATTTGTAGGTGACAAAACACAATACCTACTATAACAAATTTAAAAATTCTTAATATTTTATATTAGTTATCACTTTTGTAAAAATAATAATTTGAAAATTAAATTTAAAATACAAAAACTTTTATAGAATTTTTATCAAGCCACCAATTAAAATTTTTGATTACAATTTCATGAGAATAAGTAATGTCTTATGTAGGAAACTTTCTTGCTATTAACGAAAGTATTTTAAGTTCTTAAACGTATTATTCTAAAGCTATTTAAATCAGTAATATAGAAATGCACCGCTTTTTATACAGCTTGTTTTTGTCGTAATTGTGTGATACTGAGGGAAGTAAAGTATCTTCCCTTCATAGTCTTTTTTCCCTTTTTTATATATCTGAAACCGGGTTGTAACATACTAAGTGGTACAATCTGTATAAGGAGCAGAATTCTTGATCTTATCATGATCTTTTCGATTCTGGCCCTCACCTGACCAATGAAATTAAGCTTCAGAAGGAAATCTCAAACATTTCATTCCATCGTATATTATATGGAAAGTTTATTTTATTTTCATTTTTATTATTGAATTTCTGATATCACATTAACACTTTCTTTAAGTTATAAAATGTTAGCGATAATTATCCAATAAATATATTAAAGTATCATAAAACGAGTTTGAATTATTTTACTGAGAAATCACACACCACAATATTTCTGTAAACTATGTCTATATGTCTAAAACTATTGAAAGTTACTCTCTTCGCTACAAAAAATTCAATATGTACCACATTATAAACTTATATAAAATTGACTAGAAGATTTATGAAATTTTAAAATACATTTAAAAATATAAGTCGTATCAATGACGAGTCAGACGTCATACAATTTTAAACCGGATTACAGCTGACAATTTAAGAGACAAAGTTGATAGCTATCAGCTACAATAATTTTTTACGCCAAAAATAGAATAAAGAAAATGCAATTTAAATTTTCCAGAAATAAGAGGTATTAATAAATAAACTAAAAAAAATATATTCCGGTTTTCAATTTGATTGTAGATATGCTGTGTACAGAGTTGATGCTATGAGCTGGGTTCATGTTCCTTTATTCTATCGCGTGTGCAGAAAAACTTGGATATAAAATAAATTGCTTAAATTTCAGAGAAAAAGGGGAAAATTCTTGTCTCCGCCCATTGTTGTTCGGTTTTTATGGAGCAAGATCCAAAATTGGACATGCTGCGCCAAGAATAAGATTTTTGAAGTTTTATTTATTTATTTTTAGAAAACCCAAGCAACATTAAATATTTAAAAAACAAAAACCAGTGTATATATTATTCTAAAATCTAATTATAAAATAAAAAAAAGAAAACAAAAAACATGTGTATAATTTTAAAATATAGAATAAAAATTAAATATAATGTATGAAACCTATTGCCCTCAAGAAAGCGAAAAGGTTTTAATAGGGTAAATCCCCTATTATATCAAATAAAGTTACAAAATCAGTATTAAAACAGTGTAAGCGTTGTTGATTAAAATCATGACAAGAAATTAAAATATCATAAACAGTGAATGGTTTCGTTTCACACCATGGATTCAGTTCACTTAAAAATAAGTGTCTGTGAGTGAAAGGTGTGTGTCCGATACGAAGGAGAGTCAGACAAACATCAGCACTTCGTAACGGAAAAACTGTTAATGTGGTGATGAATGGAAATATGGCATATAATTTATGAGTGACCTGCATGTTCCAAAACTCCTGCCAAAGACCTTGAATGAATTTTTAACACACCTTCTCACATCCAACAAAGGAATTCATAAAAGAGATGGGCTGGATGCAGATTTAGCAACTGCATCAGCCCTCTCATTGTCATCAAGAAATACATGACTTGGTATCCAGCAGAAAATGTCATATTCCTTGCTAGAAAAGGAGTCTAATGCTCGGAAAATTCACGACACAACGGTATGACAATCAAAACTACTGTATTCCGCAAAGCTTCCAACACACTCAAACTGTCAGCGTACACACAGTAGTTGAAAGTATCACTGGTATTCATCTGCTAAGGAGCTTGTTAAATGGATGCTGCTTCAGCAGAAAAGTGTCTCCGCCCATGATTTGCATTTTCAAAACAGGCCGATCAAATCTAGATTCAGGAAGAAAATGCAAATTTGCATTCAACTGTGTGTTATGTATCGTATTTAACTAAATAAATCCCATTTCTATTCACATTACTCAATTCACGCATCAAATTAAATGCAAAGTTGATAAATTTAGATTACTAATAAGATGTAAATTTCTCAATAATAACAACTTTTTTAATTGTTTCTAAAATAACAATGTAAGAATCGAAAATACTTTTAATCCTAATGTAAAATTTAAATTTAATAGCTTTTATGCAGAAAATTAGCTCTTTTCGAAGAAAAAAACAATTCATATAAAGCACCTTTAAAAAAACATTTACCAGTAAATTTATAAAGGTTTTTTTTATATATAATTAAAATAATGCCAGCCTATATGTTTACTAAAAGATAAACCCTCAATATAATCCGTCACAAGGTTCGTTCCGCGTGACCAACTAGCGTCTAGTCCTTTAGATACTAGTTTCCTCCTCATTCCTCCCTGGTAATCTGCGCAGGTTCTCACGCATGACGTCTTTCCTCTGGTAGCGTCAGGGTATAAATATTATTGTTTACTTGTTAATATATCAATAATTGTTGTGATTGATAATTGTCTTCGACACAAAATAAAGAAAAACGGCCCTTTTCAGGGCCAAATACTTCTGCATCCTCAGAAGTTTTTGATTCTGGAATTAATAAAAATATGGAAGAATTTATCTTGTGTGAGAGTTCAAATTCTGGTAAATGTGAGAGTTCTAATTCTGGTATGTGTGAGAATTCTGATTCTATTACGAGTGAAAATTCTGATTTTGTTATGTATGATGATTCCATTGTGAATGATAAGATTGGCTGTGCGAATGATTCAAATGTGAATGAGAGTGATGTTGTTTGCCCTGATGTTTAAAATCTTTTTAATACAAATACAATTTGAAATGCCATGTTTATAAATTTCATTCTAATAATACTACACCTTTTGATTCTTTGAAAAATCGTAATTCTATTGTATGTCAGGGAGAAAATTCTAATAATATGGCTCAGTGTGCAAAAGATTTGATTGAGACAGAGAATAGTGTTATGCGCCCATTTTGCTTAAAAACTTTCACAAGCAAATAAAATTTGAAACACCATGCAAATTAATTACATTCTGATAATATTGCTTTAATTTTTTTAAAAAGTGATCGATCATTGAGCTACAAAGCTCTTTTCCTCTATGATTCTGTATGTGTATTTGAATTGTATTCTTGGAATTTGAGTAATAGTTTTGAATCAGTTGTGTGCATAGATTTCATGTAATCATCTGAATCATTTCTTGAAAAAAATTGATTTTGCACACTCCATAAAGCTTAAAAAATGCTTCTCATCACATTTCATCAAAATGAAATTTCCCAAGATGCCTGTAGAAATATTTTTGCTGTAAAAATTTGCAACATTAAACGAGTATATTTTGTTCAATGAAATTTTATCAGCTTTATTATGATAAAAGTTATATATATATATATATATATATATATATATATATATATATATATATATATATATATATATATATATATATATATATATATATATAATATATATATATATAATATATATATATTTATATATATATATATATATATATATATATATATATATATATATATATATATATATATATATAAACTTTTTACTGAAAACTAAAATTGTCTGAACTAAGAGAGCTTTCAAGTAAAGTTACTCATATGCATGATACTTCCACTAAAATATCATTTCCCTGGATATCCCTGGCCAAATGATACTAATTTTCTCATTGATTGGCAAATTAGTGTTATTCAGACAAATGACTTTAAATTACACGAATAACAAATGCTGACACAAAAAATTTATATCTTTATCAACTGATCAATCTTACTAAACAAAAACATCCTTTTCTGTCAAGGACAAATATTACTTGTTTCCACCATAATAACGATTGAGAGACAAAATGATAAAATGTTAATTTTACTCAAAATGTTTTGATTGAGGTATAAAATGCACTTATAACATTAGTTAAATCATTTATAGTCAAATAAATTATTTATAGTTTTTACCTAAATAACAAAAGCAGTATCTTAGTTAAAATAGTCTTTTGAAAATATTGATAATTCAATGAGAAAAAATCATAAAATGAAATAAAATGTAAGAATGAAATTAATTTTCTACTGAATTGCTTTAAGTTAAATAATGAAGAGATTGACATTAAATTTACCTTTTTATTCATTTTTTTAATTTATAATTAATTCTGGCATACATTCCCAGTATTAAAATTGCTCTACATGGAGTACAAATGGAACCATATATATATTTTAAAATAAATATTAGACACATTTGCATCTATAAGTTACATATTTAGTAACTAAATGCAGAGTATTTTGCTTATAATTTTCAATCATCATTTAGCTTGGCAAATTGCAAATTTTGGGTTCAATTCTGATATTTTATAAGGTTACTATTGTAATAAAGTTAAATATTTGTTTTAAATTTACTCCCACCATTTAAATATGGAAATGAGTTCATAATTTTTCTTTTTATTAAATAAAAAAATTATGTTTTTGATGAAAAAAATCTTGAATTATCTTTTTTATATTAGATATAAATTTTATCATGTAAATTTTAACATTTTTCTAACAGTTATGAAGCATACATTAATTAGAATACTAAACTATTCATTTTTATGTAATTGTAATAAATTGATCGTTCGGTGAAATGCACAACTAATAGTTTGCTATTCAAATAATCTTTAAAAAAAGAGACTCGCAAATCAGTCTTTTATAATTTATTTCAAAAATCATTATTATATAATAACTAATACATTCAATTACAATCATATCAATAATAAGTAGAAAAATATAAGAAATCTCTTATTGATCAGTATAAGTTATCAATTACAGTTGAATATCTCATAAATGTATATTTATTAATGATTTAAAATTTTCCACTTAGTTAATAATTTACTAAAACAAAGATGCAATGATTACCGAACAGTAACAAGTGGCATTTGATCCCTTTCTGCATGCCAAATTCCTTGACATAAGCACGCTGATCGTCAAGCTGCGCAGATGACCAAGGAGGAATAGGAGGAAACTAGTATCTGAGCGGCTAGACGCTTGTGCGTGACCGGAGTACTTTTACTTTTGATTGAATAGGATTATTATATTGAAATAATAATAACATCGTCTGTCCTTTCAGATAATTGTATCCTATTTGGTCATCTGCGCAAATTGACGCGCAGCGTGTTATCTCGAGGAATTTGGCATGCAGAAAGGAATCTAGTGTCACTTGTTTCTGTTTTTTTTTTCGATAATAATACTACTAATACTTGGTTGTAGTAAGGGGTTTCGTTGTATCATTGCATTGGAAAATTGCATATTATACATCTGTGTTTTAGTAAATTATTAACTAAGAGGAAAATTTTAATTATTTAATAAGTATACATTTACTAGATATTCAACTGTAATTGATAACTTAATACTGATCAATAAGAGATTTCTTACATTTTTTCTACTTATTGATATGATTGCAATTGAATGTATTAATTATTATATAATAGTGATTTTTTAAATAAATTTAAAAAAACTGATTTGGCGAGTCTCTTTTAAATTATCTGAATAGCTAACTTTTTGCTGTGCATTTCACCGAATGATCCATTCATTACAATTACATAAAAACAGAATAGTTTAGTATTCTAATTAATGTATGGTTCATAACTGCTAGAAAAATGTTAAAATTTATATCTATTATAAAAAAGAAAATTCAAGGTTTTTTCAACAAAAACATAATATTTTATTTAATAAAAATGAAAAAATTATAAACTCATTTCCTTATTTAAATGGTGGGAGTAAATTTAAAACTAATATTTAACTTTATTACAATAGTATCCTTATAAAATATGAGAATTGAACACACAATTTGCAATTTGCCAAGCTAAATGATGATTTAAAAAATGTAACCAAAAAATGCATTTAGTTACTAGATGTGTAACTTTTAGATGGAAATGTGTCTAATATTTATTTTAAAATATATATTTGGTTTCATTTGTACTTTATGTACAACGAGTTTAATACTGGGAAAGTATGCCAGAATTAATAATAGATTGAAAAAAATGAATAAAAAGGTAAATTTAATTTCAAACTCTTCATTATTTATTTTACGCAATTCAATAGAAAATTAATTTCATTCTTACATTTTATTTCATTCTATGATTTTTTTCTCATTGAATTATCGGTATTTTCAAAATACTATTTTAATTAAGATACTCCTTTTGATATTTAGGTAAAGACCAAAATCATTTATATTCAAATAAATTATTTAAACTAATATTATAAGTGTACATTTTATGCCTCAATCAAAAAACTTTGAGTAAAATTAACATTTTATCATTTTGTTTCTCAATATGGTGGAAACAAGTAATATTTGTCCTTGACAGGAAAGGATGTTTTTGTTTAGTAAGGTTGATCAGCTGATAAAGATATAAATATTTTGAGTCAGCATTTGTTATTCATGGAATTTAAAGTCATTTTCTGAATAACACTAATTTGCCAATCAACGATCAAATTAGTATCATTTGGCCAATATCCGGGGAAGTGATATTTGTAGTACAAGTATCATACATATGAATAACTTTACTTGAAAACTCCTAGTTCAGACAATTTTAGTTTTCAGTGAAAAGTT
Source organism: Latrodectus hesperus (assembly GCA_037975125.1). Classification (NCBI taxonomy): domain Eukaryota; kingdom Metazoa; phylum Arthropoda; class Arachnida; order Araneae; family Theridiidae; genus Latrodectus; species Latrodectus hesperus. Next base: position 28,696 of record JAJQOW010001516.1, read on the forward strand.
TTGAAATTTTTTTAAAGGTACAATTTTTTTCTAACCTTTATCATAATAAAGCTGATAAAATTTCATCGAACAAAATAGACTTTTTTAATGTTGCAAATTCTTACAGCAAAAAATATTTCTACAGGCATCTTGAGGAAATTTCATTTTGATGAAATGTGATGAGAAGTATTTTGTTGAAGAAGCTTTGTGGAGTATGCAAAATCAATTTTTCTCAAGAAATGATTCAGATGATTACATGAAATCTATGCACACAACTGATTCAAAACTATTTCTCACAAATTCCAAGAATACAATTCCAATCAATATACAGAATCATAAAGGAAAAGTGCTTAAAAATTTAAAGAGTGGAATATCAGAAGAATTTACATAAAAAAACTTATTCATGAAGAAATGACTCATCAAAACATTAAATTTCCATGAGAAATAATTTTATACTTAAACAAATTTTTCAAATAGAAAGCAGAAATTAATGAAAAACAATAAGAAATTTTGTTAAAAAAACAATAGAAATAAAGTATTTAAAGATGGTACAACTTTTGTATGCTATTTTTGCGCCATAGATATGGTTCATACAATGTTAAGTTTAACAGAAAACCCAATATATATTGGATCTAATAAAATTTGCTCAGCATATATTTATTTAGAAAAATTATGCTCACAGGAGATAATATGGAAATTTGTGGCACTTATGAATAAATCCATAGTTTAAGCAATTTATTCATATCCATTCATTCCTTAACAATAAACGTAAACAAATCATAAAGGCTTTCCAATTGCATTCTCTTTTCCCTCAACAAAACTACTGCCAATGTACTGTAATTCATTTTCCAAAAATTTTTAAAAATGACCTTGTTTAAAATCAAGGATTTCATGTATGATGTTGCTTTTTATTATTTGTTGTGTGTGTACATCAAGCATATTTTGCATGTCTAAACCATTTGTTGTTGCACCAGCATATATCCTTGTATGTAACATAGTGTTAGGTTTAAATAAGAATTCCGTCAATGAAATAACAACAAATATTTATTTGAGTTTTATTGCTTGATGCGGAACGGACTATACTGCTACAATTTCAATTCTGAATCAAAAATTTTCAGAGTGTAAGAAGAAAATAGGAGGTTGCCATGGTAGGCGCATTAATAAACAGTTTTTCAAGGTGGCAACACCTAGAATACATCTAAGTCTAATTAATAGGAATCTGACACAGATATTTAAACATCATTTCTCTGTACTTACTTTTATTCATGTTCATTGAATATTCCAATAGATGTGGAAAATTCACAGTGCAAGAGTTGTCTCCAAATAGAGTCCAGTATTACTCTTCTAATTTCAGGTACTTCTTTTGTCATTCAGAAAATATATCTACCACCTCAAATTCTTATCCATTGTCTTGCAGACTTCATTACATGAGAATCTGCCAAGCTATTCTTCTACTTTCAGTTAATCTAATGTATGCCACCTCTGCTTAAAAGCATTTTGTACTAGGTCCCAATTAATCCTAATTCCAATTTTGGGGGTCACCTACTTTGTTTAAAATTTGACAAACCATAAATGAGGCTCTGGTGTAACTCTTTAGAATGCTTTTAGACTATGTAAAATAGTAAATAGAATCTGGGCAAGTACATCACTCTCATATATAATATGGTGTGCAAATTTCACATCCTTGTTGCATTTCCTGCATTTTGGTTCTTGTTGAAAGAGTCTCATTTTATGAAGATGTTTTCTGAAAAAATAGTGCCCAGTGATGGAGCCCTTACTGATTTAAAACTTAATTATGTATGTAGTCATTCTGGCAATGCTGCAAATAAAGATGTCCTAAGGAGTCAGATCTGAAAAAGTCTTCAGTGCTCTGGTAGGTGGAGTAGACATTGCAACTGTTATACACAAGCAGGTTCCGCAGTCCTTGCAGACTTTTCCTAACTCGTCGTACAGTTTTTTTGTTCCATTTTGCCCCACCAAACCATAGAAGCATATGCAATCATAGGTCTGACAGTAGCTGTGTACATCCAAAACACGCCAAGTTATTAGATCTACTTTCAATTTTTAGTCGAGTGTGCGCCAGCATACTTTGAACCAAATCTAGAGTTGGAACTGGCAGCTTTTATCTAATTGAGGGGGGGGGGACCAAATAGCTCAAAAGCTGCTAGGCGGAAATCTTCATAATTTAAAAGACAGGATCAAGCAAGACCTCACAATTCTTGACTTGCAACCTTTATAGGTATCATTATACTTGGAGAATATTACAACTACAACCTATTTAACATGCCCCATGCGATGAACACGACAGACCCTTACTTAAAACAGGATTTGAAATCACTATCTTTAAATAATGTGAACAACACCCTGACCAATAAGGCACCATAGCCTCTGGCAAACCAGCAATATTAAACAAGCATGGAATGCCAATTTGAGGTATAAAATCTAAGACAGAGAGCTTTAAGGCATATCAAAATAATTAATTACAATGCAAAACAATCAGATGTTCATGTAATTTTGTTTTCCAAAATTATTTCTAGAAAAAACTTTCAACAAGTATGGAAATCTTTTAAAAAAATACTTTGAAAACTTTCATATGAACTATGGGTATGCCTTTTTCCATTTAAGGTTCAAAGTGAATACTAACTGGTAACATGAATGATGATTCAGAGAAATAAGACATGAAGATACGGGAGACAAAGTAACTAAAAGATTAGGTAAATCCCAAATGAAGGTTTTATGTGTTTGACAAAAAGTGATTGGTGGGTAAAACAATAGAATTTACATACTGATTTTACATTCTTTACAAAGAGCGAATAATTATTTATCTGAAATAATTATTTATCAGCAAATATTGCTAATGAAATTGTATGTAGCAATATCTGAAATATTATTTCCAATTAAAGGTAAATGTCCCAAAATACTTTTTTAGGATATAAAAATTATACAGTTCCATTGATAATATTTTATCAAACACAGTTACTGACTGCATTGCACAGTTAAAAAGTCATGAATTGGGGTCCTAATGAAATACTGGATTCTTTCTATGTTTTATATATCAAATCCATAGCATATTTAAACATATGAATTATTTTTATTGAAATTCCAATGGAAAAAATGTCTCATTTCCCATTGAATATTTTTAACAACTAAGGCAACCCACTTTATATTGAATTATTCTATTTAATATTTTTAATTTATAAAACATAGTGCATATTTAAAAATGATATATTCCTTTATATAAAAAATATGTGCTTTAGAAAATTAGAGTTATATTTTTAAAACTAGTTAGTAATATATTTCATAAACTTTTTTTTAGATTTGTTAGAAGTATGTTTTACAATTCATTATAAGATAGTCCATAAATAAATCTAAAATTTATGAATCAGTTCTCTTGTTAATATTTTTACTGTAATAACAATAAAAATAAATGATTCCACTTTTTTACAAGAAGCAAATTTAATGTCCTTTGTGTGTAAAATAATCTAAAATAATTTTTCATCAGTAAATAAGGATACTGCTATGCATTAAGACATAAGAAATATTATTTCCAGTTTAGGGCAAATGTCTTTAAATGCTATTTTAGAATGTACATTTATACATTTCCATTGATCACATTTTTTTAAATATAGTTTCTGGTTGCACTGTTCAACTGATAAAGTTCTGAATTGGGGATCCTGATGAAATATCAAATTATTTCTTTTTTCTATGTGCCATTTATATACCAAATTCATATACATATTTAAACTTTTGAATTATTCTTATTGAAATTCCAATACAAAAAACATTTCAGTTCCCACTGAACACTTTTAACGATAAAAATAATCCACTTTACCGTGAATTTTTTTATCTAATTTAATCTTTATAAAACAGTGTATATTTAAAAACATTCTTTCATATGTAAAAATGTGGGTCTTTCTAATATCACATAGGAATGTTGTTTTAGAATAAAGTTAGTAGATCTAATACATTTCATGATTTTTTTAGATTTGTAAAAATTTAAAATTTTAATTTATCAAATGACAGTAGATATGGATTTAAAAATAACTGTATAAATGAATTCATGCAAGCATTTTAAATAAAAACAAACAAAATGGTTTCAAATATGTCTAATATGAAAGTTAAAAACTTGTTTGAAGTCTTTGATGTTGTGAATTTTTGATGCAAAAGAATACTCAGCTTTGGCATAAAAAAATTAGCCATGACTGTACAAATTATGTTTAAAAGAAACAATTTTCTTTTGGATGTTATTTGTTTTATGTTTTCACTGTATATAATGCAGAATTTAAGATTGCCTCTAAAAAATTCTCATTATGTTCTGTTTAAAAGCTGATAATGTGCTAATGAAAGCATTAGAAGTATATAAATATTCAAATAGTATATATATTTTAGTGCATTAACTGTAAATTTTTAAAACATATAAGCCCATAATAAATAGTAATCATCCGAAATACAGATTCAAGTCACTTTAGAATATTCATTTAAAAATTTAATCTTAAAATATAATGGAAAGGAATAATTGTAAAAATGTATACAAAAAAGGGATTTTTATGATTCTAGTCTCTTACTTCTAGTGATAAAATGAGTCTCAGAAGTTTCAAGTAAAAAGATGTATTTCTTCATTTGATAAAAAATTTTAAATATTGGAAAATGCTTTTACTAATTAATTAAAATAAATTATTTTTACTAAAAGTCACTTTTACTCTTAATTTATTGAGTTCTTTTAAATATATTATTTTATACTCTCATACTTGTTTTTATAAAATGTCTTATTAAAAATTTTTAACTTGATAAGATGAATAACAAATAGTGACTAAGATTAAATATATTTTCGTAAATTAAAATTATTGCATTAAGATTATTCATTAGGACCGTGGATGGAATTTTTATGATCTATTATAATGTTTAAAATTGTATTGTATTCATTCTGTGAAGTTGTTGCAGAAGTTTTGGTTAGTTTTCTTTTCTTTTTTTTTTCATTTGAGTATTTTTGGGGTATTATATTTTTATTAGACGGAATATCTTTATTAGTTGTTGGAAAAGGTATTTGTGATGCACTTAGCATATCGACAGCTTCTAGTTGTGGTGGTGTTAATTTTAAAATTCTATCTAACACATCACACTGTTTGTCTGATTGTACTGAATCAATTAATTCTAAAAACTTTCGTTTTATTTTATTTTTTCTGTGTTCAACTGAGAGGGTCTGATTTTTTTGGCTACTTCATTTAAAATAAATTCATTTTCATCAACATTTATAATTAGAGGAGATTCATTATATACGGTAGCAGTTTCATTAGTATTTTTAATATGCTGATGTAAATAATGTATATAGTTTGCACATATTCAATCTAATTGAAGAATCAATGCAGCTACATATATATTTGTGAACGCATATATTACATTCTGTGCATTGTATGAGACATGAACAAGTGTTATTATTTTCATTTATGTTGTATATTTATGTATTACGTGTTGATAAAACAGACCAACCATTCTCAATTATTTGTAAAGATAGTGTTTTAATCGTTTTATGTCTGATTCTTAAATCTCGTATCTTACTGGTCTATTGACTTTATTTGCTGTGATTAAACGATCAATCATTTTATCTCGTACAAATCTCATAATACCAGGAATAGCTTTGTCTAATTTCTTTACATTTTTCTCGTGAAGATAAATATATTTTAGTGTTCGCGCGAAGCATTCGTTCTATGTGCATGTTTGTATTAATGCCACTGTGAAGTCTATAACAGTATGTCCAGCTGGAAGTATTTTGTAAATAATATGTTTCAAAGTAATTTGAAAATTCTATGGTGTCAGGGTCTTCTTTAAGTAATTTAATGGCTGCCTCTGTTAGTGTATGGAATGTATTTATGTCCCGTTCTTCTAAGAGTGATCTTAAAATTTTTTACGTTTTTGCCCGTTTTTCAGCACTATTGATTTTTTTTTAAATTCTTACTTGGGGCTCTGTCAATATGCCATGCACCAAAAAGGTGTTTTTGTGGTAAACCCATTTCAGACTTCCAAGCATTAAAGAAAGATTCTGTCATATCAGACATAAAAACTTGTGGTCGTATTTGCCCAACGTTTTCTTTAATACACGAGAAAAAAATTTATAACACTTGTTAATCACGTCGGTTAGAAATTAAAAAAGCACATGGGAATCCTTGGCGCAAACCATCAATTGTTAATAAGGTTATAAGTTAAAATCCATATGCATTTACCCCATGTGTATCATCAATACATATGCACAGTCAAAACTAAATTTTTTAAGTATCTCTCCTTGTGCTTCTGTCATAAGAATCAAAACAAAATCATTTTCTTTTGGAAATGAATATTATGCACAAATGTCTCTCTGGGTTTTATAAAATAAAATGCACAGGTTTTCCGAATTTTGCATTTCACGTACCCACATATCTACACTGACACAATGATTTTCATGCTTCACAGAATCAAAAGACAGATTGAAAGACTTTTCAATATTATGTAGATCTTTTTTTGTTAGTAGATGAACCCTCTTAAGACCAGCATCAGTTATAGAATTTCTTATTTCATCAAAAATATTATCTAGAGGAATTTTTGCAGATATTTTTGAGGCTATATTTTTCTTTAATCTGCTGTTAAAAATAAGTGACCTAAATCATTCAGGTGCCCAATATGTACTTGCTGATACGACACTACAAATTTGCCATTTATTTATTCTGTTACTCTTATTCCAGCTAGGGAGTATGCATTTATTTTATTGCTGCCAAGGATTTTTAAATGACGTAAACCTTTACTTTAGGATTTAAAATTTTCTGAACGGTGGCAGTTGAAATTATAACATTTTACACCATGTTTACTAGTGTGTTTATTGCCATAAAAAGAAATTTTGACTTTGTGTTTTTTTCAATTTTGGCCTTCCATGTCAAAAATTCATTAAGTGAATTGAACTCTAGCTCAGCAAGATTTATATCAATATCGTGAATATTTTTAAAATGAAATGTTATTCCTCTATTTTTAAAATTACCATGACATAGGGGACATACATAAGTACCTGTTTGGGAGACTTTTGGATTATGAGTTTTATTCTGATGGTATGTAAGATTTTTAGGTCATTAAATTTGAGATGGCAAGCCCCACATTTGTAGCTCAAAGATCGATCACTTTTTAAAGACACAGTTAACGCAATATTATCAGAATGTAATTTATTTGCATGGCGTTTCAGATTGTATTCACTTGTGAAAGTTTTTAAGCAATCAGGGCGCACATAAAACTATTCTGAATCTCAATCAAATCTTTTGCACGCTGAGCCAAATTATTAGAACTTTCTCCCTGACATACAATAGAATTACGATTTTTCAAAGAATCAATAAGTGTAGTGTTATAAGAATGAAATTTATAAACATGGCATTTCAAATTGTATTTGTATTTAAAAGATTTTAAACAATCAGGGCAAACAAAATCACTCTCATTCACATTTAAATCATTCGCGCAGCCAATCATATCACTCACAATGGAATCATCATACATAACAAAATCGGAATTTTCACTTGTAATAGAATCAGAATTCTCACACATACCAGAATTAGATCTCACATTTACCAGAATTTGAACTGTCACACATACCAGAATTAGAATTCTCACACACTCCAAAAGTTGAATTCTGAAACACAAGATTAATTCTTCCATATTTTTATTAATTCCAGAAAGAAAATTTTTTGAGGAAGCAGTAGTATTTGGCCCTGAAAAGGGTCGTTTTTCTTGATTTTGTGTCGAAGACATAATAACCAAATTATCAATCACAACAAATATTAACAAATTATCAAACAACATACGTTTGTAGTAGAGCTAAACAAGGGTAAACAATAATATATATACCCCGACAATACCAGCGGAATGATGTCATGCACGAGAATTTGTGCAGATGACCAGGGAGGAATGAGAAGGAAACTAGTATCTGTGTGTGAGGGGCTAGATGCTTGTAATTAGAAAGGATTCCTGTTTTTAAATAAAAATCATAGAAACGCCACGTATTATTTTTTTCATTATTATTTAAAGCTGATTAGGTTTTAAGTATATTAATCGAGTCACACGCGCACAGATAGTAATAAGATTAGAACGCAGTAATTTATTCAGGTTTACAGTGTTATTATAAGGAAACAACGTTTATACTTTTGAATGTGTCGTGGTGAAACCGTGTAATTGAATACCAAGTCGTGTATGATACAAAGACAGGGAAAAACATGTATGAAATATTTTGTTAATTGATAGACAAAATCAATCTTCAGAAGTAAAAGTTTCTTTCCAATCTTTTTGATTTGACTCTCATAATCCCATTTCAAATTAGGGCTCAAAATTTTATTTTATAGCATAACTCTCTTAAAATGATCTCTTCCATATTCAAAAGAAATTTTTTTATGTGACAAACTGTAAGCACCTTGTTTTTCTTCTAGAAAAAGGTAATGTTAAAAAGGATAATATATTAAAAAGAAAATACATTTATTAAAAATCACAAAAAAAAAATTGGAATTTTGAAATAAAGAAAAAAGCGAGATGAGAATTCTTAAATAAATAAAATAAAGAGTAAACAATTCAAATAAGAAATATTTTTTATTTAAAAATAGTAGAATTTATAGTGAAAGTGTCAAAGTGAATAAAAAAATCACAAATGATTGAAAGTTTTGATAAAATACATTAATCATTCATTCATAAAACACCTATTAAATTAATATATATATATATATATATATATATATATATATATATATATATATATATATATATATATATATATATATATATATATATATATATATATATATATACTGATTTATTTAATTTTTGGGAAATTAAAAAGCTTATTTTGTTGTTCAATTAAATGCATTCAATTCCTTTAAATAATAATGTGAAACAAAGAACAAATATCTAGATTGTGATTTAATTTTTCATGACTTAGTAAAATTTCACAACAATTGTTACAATGAAATCGGCAAAAGAATATATTATTTTGAAGGGCCAACATTAAAATTTAAATGAATAATAGAACATACTTTGATGAAAAATTCAATAAAAAACAATTTAATGGTATTTAAATATGAAATTATTGTTTCGAGTACTTCTCAAACTGAAAATGTTGTTTTTCACAGACTTATACATAAGTTTTTTGATAAATATCTGAACGTAAAGCGCTCAATGCTCATTAATTTTTTCACATGGAATTAACTATAGTTGTTCGTTATGTTTTCTTCAAATGTCCGTGAAAAATTTGGTTATAACTTTACATAAAACTAAAATTTTAGGTCTGAAATTAATTATGCTGTATTTATATGAAAAATTTCATAATATGTATCTAAAAATTTTTAATTACTAAACGTACATAGTAATGTGTTATTTTTAAAGATGGATTGTTTCAGATACATGCAAATATTATTAATAATAAAAATTAAAAAAAATATTTCCATATTTAACAACGAGTGGGGTTTTTTAGTATAGAACATTTATTTGATATTATAATTACATTTATTGCCATAAATATGATCCTAATATTTGATATGAAATGTTCGGCTAGAGAATTATGAAAAAGGATTAAAATTTTTAAAATATATGTTTGATTCAATATAAATTCTTCATACCAGATGTAATCAAAGATATCGGTTACACTTAGTTACATATAAAATGTAGAAAGCTGATGATTCCTTTAGATGGATGTTTTAATTCATGAATTTTAATAATGTTTTAAGCGTTTCGTTGTAGAGATTTATTGTTGAAGATCGAATTTTTCAAGCTCTGATTTAGTATATTATTAAATTTTTTCAAATAATTGTTTTAAGTTGTTTTGGAATGATGTATAACTGACTGATTAGGAAATTTCTAACGTTTTTAGGGAACAAGTTAACTTTTGCTTCTTTTATTAATTTTGAGAAGTAATTCCAATTCAGGCATCGGTTCATTGTGAAAGGTTCACAAGAAAAGAATTCATAAAGTGAAGTTGAAAAGGAACAGCATAAATGGCGGCATTTGTTAAGATTTTCTTTTATTCGTTTGATATGATATCATGATGAAGAGACTAATCTAGTTTTATTCATGTTTTTATTATGGTGCGGATAGGGATGATGAGTTTTTGTACCATGATTTTATTTAGATTAAATTTGCACTTCCATTACATCTACCAAGGTTTCCATTTTATTAGCATTAGGGTAGACAAATTCATTTTGAAATACATTTGCTTTATTAATGGTTTTCAAGCTTTTAAATGTTCTAGCCATTCATAACCAAGAATTCATCTTTTGCAGCTAATGATTAAGTTTTCAATTTACAATATCTTTACTGAGATTCAGCGCATTTTTTTCTAAAAATTGAATTTGAATGATTCAATGCGTTTCTTAAAAATCAGGTTTCCATCTTGTTTTCCGATTTCATTCTACGGTTAATGCCAATTTTTATATATTCTGGTAAATATTTTGAAGACATACAAAGATGACACCGGCCCACCCGAAGGTATACGGTGGATTATGATTAGGATAAGAAATAATATAAATGATTCCGATGTCTTGACTTAAGATCAAATTTAGATTATTAAACAACAGCAAAATTGTCTAATCTGATTTCTGTACACCTTCTATTAATATGCCAAGATTTGCAATTCTGGAACACAATGGCAGGTATTTCTGCATGTAAAATATATATATTACACCACATCATCGATAAAAGCCGTGTATTATTTCATTGTTCATATTATTTTTTGGTTGATAATTTTTGTCTTCCATCATATAAACTTCTCTGACGAAGTTTTTGAAAGTTAAGATGTTGAACAAACGCCTTGGGTTGCAAAGATTCATAAACATATCCCGACAAAGAACTTGTGAAATTTGCCGAAAGGCATATGAAAATTTTCCACGTTGATGGAAATTCTCTGCAGATGTTGCAAGAACAGGCACTTTAATTCTACAAACTGCGCCCAAAAAAGTTCTTGTCAGCAGAAAATCTCTTTGTGATATGTTATACAACTCAAGAGAGATCACATGCAATATCTTATTTTGAAGATAGTATTTTCAGTTACAGTAAGAGTAAAAATATTCGTACAGTACTACAATTGATTTAAAAGAGATCCGTTCATAAAAATTATAAATATAAATTCCGTTTTAATTAATTAGAAATACATAATAGAACATATTTTCACTAGTTTTTTGTGTAATTTACAAAAAAATAATTTTATACATGAATAAATATTTACAAAACTAAGACACTCCAACATCTTGTGGTGTAAAAGGTATTCGTACATCAGGCATATATTGCCCAACACAATGATAATAATACAGCTAATACCTTGTAGGATAGTCTTTAGCTCGAATAACTACCTTGAGTGTTCTTTGGCATCGATTCCACCAATTTTGCTGTTATTGAGCTAGGTATGGCGTCTCATTCTTGATTAAGAGCTGATTCTAAATAAATTTTATTAGAAATATGTCTGGATCTAATATTTTTATCAAGAACGTCCCATAAATTCTAGATGGGGTTGAGGTCCGGTGATTGAGGAGGAAGTTTCATGAACTTTGGGATATTATATAGTATCCAGAGCCTAGTATTTAGGGCTGTGTGCTTGGGGTCGTTATCATGCATTGAAACGTAATCACCATTCAAGCCCATTTTTGTTGCACTAGGTCCTAAATTATTGTTTAAAATGTCAATATAATTTTGATGAATCATAATGCTTTTAATAATGACTAATTTGCCCACCCCTGAAGCACTCATACACCCTTAAACAAGCAGACTTCCACTTGCATGCTTCACTGTTGGCATTAAATTCATAGGATGCATTTCTGTATTGCGCTTTCTCCATACCATTTGTCTCCCGTCTGATCCAAATATATTGTATTTACTTTCGTCTGTAAAGATAATCTTTTTCCAGAAATCTGTACTTTCATAACGTATTGCTTGGCGAAAGACAATCGCAGCTTCCGATTCTTCTCACTAACAAAGAATTTTCGTCTCGCAACATGGTCATGGAAACCGTCATTTCTGCATGTATTTCAAACAGTATTTACGGATACTGCTGTTCCCATGTTCTTCAGTTCTGATGTTAATGTAGGAGCCCATATTCTGGGATCCTTCTTTAATGAACGTACCAGAAACTGTCTGTCAGATGATGTCAATAGACATGGTCCCCCAGTGCGAGAACTGTTTTGAAACGTTAGAATGGCATCAAACTTTTTTATGATTGACTGCACAGTTGAACGGGGTCTACCAACCAGATCAGAAAATTTGTTGTATGATTTACCATTTTTATGGAGCTTTAAAATCAGTTCTCTTTCGGAAACACTTGTCGCTTTACTTTGACGACCCATTACAGAATTTCTAGATTCTTACTACATTAAAATTTCCACTGAAGTAACTTTTAAGTAACTTACTAGATAACGTCAATTAACTACATATTAATGGCTAAACCAGTCCAAAATATAACAAAAAAATTTGCATTTCTTTTAGTGTACTAATACTTTTTACCCCACAAGATGTTGGATTGTTGCAGTTTTGTAAATATTTATTCATGTATAAAAATATTTTTCTGTAAATTTCACATGAAACTATTGAAATATGCTCTATTATGTATTTATTATTAATTAAAATGGCATTTATAATTAGAATTTTTATGAATGGATCTTTTTTAAATCAATTGTAGTACTGTACGAAAACTTTGTACACTGTTTGTATATTCAATTTTCCTGAATTTGTTTTTTGAGTTATTCTGTTATCATTTTATTGCCCTAAGTTACAATTGGAATTTAAATATTAAGACTCTAAAATAAAGACACACTACTTTTCTATTTGTATCATTTTGGGAAAATAACTTAGATCTCTATTCTTTTTCGCGAAATTCGTAACTAAGTATATGTAAAGGATATTTTATTGGCGTTGGTGTACTTCCTTATTAGTTGCAAACAATTCTTCGTTTTTCAAACTTTCCTGCATGTGATGGTGATAAAAAGTGGCAAAATTAATAGGTGCCTCGTGATTTATTGAGTAATCTTTTGTTTTTACCACCCTGAATAATATATTTATCATTCAATACAAAGACCATATAGAAGAAAATGTGATTTTGAAGACTTCTAAATTTTACAATTTTATACTCGTACCTCTTGAAAAATAATAATTATTATTTCTATTTTCAGAATTTGTTTTTTTTATGACTTACTGTGTTTTATCTTTAAAGTTTGAAGAGAATCTATCTAAATTTACTATTTAGGTAATATTATACTAAATTTTTCTTTTCGTTGATCATAAATTGAAGGAGCATCAAAAGAAGCTCTTATTTTCATCGAATTCTGTTTATTGATTTCTCTGTTTTTCTATAAAGCTTTTAAGTGTAATTTTTAAAATTAAAGATTCTATTTTTCATCATATTTACCTTCATTATTGTCATTTTGTATTATATTTTATGCTTACTTTAATTATATCCGTGTAATTATGATATTTATCATATAAATTGTGTTGAGTTATTTTACTATTATTACATTCCTTTTACTCATATTATCATTTTCGCTTAGTTTTTTGGAAGTTTGCGAATATATTTTTTATTAGTTTTATAGTATTTATTTTATCTCCAGCACAAAAATCGTGCATTTGCTTGTATTTCCCATTGCGTCAATAACCTTTAATAGGTTAGTCATCAGATTTCAAAGCATTATCACGTAAATTTGTTTCAAATATCATCGTTTAATCGGCCATTTTAGAATCGAATTAAAAATTTTTTTGAACGCATTTTAATTTCAACGATATTCATTGATTATTGATATATTATAAAATCAGACCATTAATGGACTTTTTTTGGACATCGAACCTGACCACCGGATGCTGCCTGTTTTCTAGATTTGTGGTATTTTCTATGCCTACGAAACACAAAATAATCTCGTGATTAATAACGCTAATGATGAATTAAAGTATATTTACAATTCTTTTCCTATACTCGTTTTACGTTCGCAATTTTTAAATTTTATTACATATTCGTGTACAATTACAAATAAAAATAAGACGCTTTTCCAAATATGAATATAGTATAAATTAAGATGTATATGTTGTAATAAAATTACTGGAGAGAGGGGAAAATATAATGAAAACATATCAAATTTTATTAAAAACTTAAAGAATACAGTCATTATTTAAAGAATTCTAACAAACATGAACTCTCTTACCATGTAAAAATTAAACATTTCTTAATTTTAGATTTATATTTGCCGTCCGCCCTGTCTAGTGGTCAGAGTGCCTGACTACGGATAGGGAAGTCCTGGGTTCGATATCCCGGTTCGGGCATGGATGTACTTTCTCTCTATATCTATCCTGTCTTTGTCCTTTCTCTGTATGAATGCGATGTGAATGGTTGCCTACCCTACAAACGGGTCCCTATGGCATACTGAGGAAGTCGGACTCCACACCAAAGTATGGTTCAGTTGGAAAAGTGGAGCAGCCCACCACATATTGCTTGCCTAGTTGGCACACGACAACAACAACATTTATACCTGCAGCCTATCTGTACTATATTTAAAAACATTTCTTTTGATATAAATTTTTAAATTATACGAAATGTATACATTGAATCGCTTATGAAATTATTTTATATAAATAAACTGTTTTTACATTGTAAATATTTTAAGAATTGATTAGTTTAAAAATCCTAACACATTTACTAAAATATTTCACATTTTCTAGTCTCTTTAATACACAACATTTTAAAAAATAATACTAAGTTAAATAATCATGATAATATACATTCAAATTAATTATATATTCAAATACATAATATAACGTGTAATCAATTTAAAATTTTACTCATGTGATAAATAAAGAATTTCAGAGATTAAAATTATCATATTTTTAAATTACTTTTTATTAAGTAGCAAAAAGTATTTCCAAATAAAAGCATAAAATCGTTTTTTTAACAATCAATTTCAACCAAAAAAATATAATTTAAATAAAAAAATACTCTGAAATCGTTCCAACTCTTCGGGAAGGTGATATTTACCGAATTCACATCGGTAATTTCGCTTCAGTTTGGTTATAAGTTGAGACATACGTACATATTTTATTCCAGACCAACTCCTATACAACAAAACTGTTGAAAAGGAGCATTTAATGAAATGGTACTCTAGAAACATATTAATAAGTAGTTATACAATGCCCTATTATTTTACAAGACATAAATTAAAAAGTTTGCTGGTAGCAAAATTTAAATGAGTTTTTATTTATTTAATTTTTCTTAAATATAGTAACTTTATAATGAAAAGAGATTACCACTATGAAAGTTTGAGCTCAGGATTTTGAATAAATAGTTTAGAAGTAAGAATTTTACAAAACTTTTTGATAAAAAAAGACACACAATCTTGAAAGGACGACTTTTTTTTACCATTGTTGGACATAAAATTAAAAGTCAATGCAAAAGGAGATAAAAATATTAATGTTTAAAATATAAAATTTTCAAATCGTCATTGCCTTTTTAAACTAACCAGTCTGCTCTCTTTCATTTTGCCTTTTTTTTGTAAAAATTTGATATCACAAATGCAAATTCAAAAACATATGGAGAATATATATATATATATATATATATATATATATATATATATATATATATATATATATATATATATATATATATATATATCATTTTAAACAGAAAATTTAGTGCATAATTTTACCCACACACAACAATCTACCATGTATACAGGATCCTTTTGCTCGGTTGAACATCGAAAAATTAAACATGTTGAATACTACTCTACCTAAAAAGCTCCTCCCTAATTTATTCATAAATATAGGCAATTTCGTGGATAGCTGGTAGTCATCCAAAATATAGCAGTAACGTCTTTCGAATGTGGGTGTAACTCTATTCGTAAATTATTAAGAATACAGATAAATTCCTCGCACAACGAAGCTGATCTTTGTCTTCAATCATGCAATACCACGTGAATATTTATATCGTCATTTCATTTGACGTTTAAATGCTGAGTACCTGCTACAAAAGCATCTACTCATACATCTGATGTAAACACATGAATGCATATTAAATTATAAGGTGGGTTTTAAAGTAAAAAAGATTAGGAAAAAGCCTTGGATAGTTTTGTGTTTAAAGAATAAAAGACTGCAATAGATCTGACTTGGGCGTCCCCAAGAAGAATATGAGCATCAAAAAGTTCTTGAATGTTTCCTGCAGTGCACTTGGAAGCTTGTTTGTATAGAAAAGTTTATACTAATACTTATATA